>CAUYON010138677.1:0-50302 GCA_963573935.1 Arctocebus calabarensis
GGCCCCATATACCAAAGGTGGTGGGTTCAAACCCAACCTCAGCCGAACTGCAAAAAAAAAAAAAAAAGGAAAAATAGGTGTGGTGGTGGGCGCCTGTAGTCCCAGCTACTTGGGAGGCTGAGGCAAGAGAATTGCCTAAGCCCAGGAGTTGGAGGTTGCTGTGAGCTGTGTGACGCCACGGCACTCTACCGAGGGTGATAACATAAGACTCTCTCCGGGAAAAAAAAAAAGAAAGATAAAATCATGTTAATTCTTTATCTGATTCTCATAGGTAAAGCTATATGAATTCAAATAATACTAATACATTTTGTCATCATCATCTTCATAATAAATACATGAAGATAACTCCTTTTGAAAGACCTTATTGGGTATATTAAAAGTGGTTGGCCATAGAGTAAGCGATCTGGGTTCAAATTCTGGCTATACTCAGGCTCTGTGACCTTTCACAACTCAGCCCCCTCTTCAGTTATAGTAAATAAGTAAATGTATTTACATCTACCATGTATTGCTACAAGTACAAAAAGGACATTAGATAAAGAATTACTACTCATGCTCTGTAGGATAGACACTAATCTACTCTTCACTTACGGAGAAGTCAGTGACATTCCAGAGAAATTCATCTCTCTGTTACCCATCCCCAGCTTCTCAAGTATCGTTATGGCATGTTATCCCATACAAATAGTGAATAGCAGAGCTGTGAGGTATGGGTGTGGGCACGGGCCTTATAAGGAACTCTGTGGTGTAGTAAAATTCTTTCATAAACATTGAACATAGAAGTGATCGGTGCCAAAGGTCTTTGAAATTGTAATAATAAAAACATTTTGGGCTCGGCGCTTGTAGCTCAAGCGGCTAAGGCACCAGCCACATACACCAGAGCTGACGGTTCGAATCCAGCCCAGGCCTGCCAGACAATGACAACTACAACCAAAAAATAGCCGGGCTTTGTGGTGGGCACCTGTAGTCCCAGCTACTTGGAAGACTGAGGCAAGAGAATTGCTTAAGCCCAGGAGTTGGAGGTTGCTGTGAGCTGTGAACACTATGGCACTCAAACCAGGGCAATAGCTTGAGTCTCTGTCTCAAAAAAAAAAAAAAAAGCATTTTGCAGCACTTATGTGCACTATTCATTATTCTAATATTTTACATGTATTAACTCATTTAATCACATAAGGAAGAGATACTATAATTACCCTTTTTTTTATAGTCTAGGAAACTAAGGCATAAAACAGTAAGTAACTTACCCAAGGTTACACAGCTAGCAAGTGGCGGAGCTGGGGTTTGGACCTAGGCTCACTTGTGTGGGCTTTTAACTATTGCTACCCAAAAGTGATTGGCCTACAAGTGTCTTTGTACACTGCTTACTACTTTAATTTTTAATGAGGCTGAGGGCATGTCTGTCTCTGTCACTGTCCCTTTCTACTAGCAAAGTAGATACTCATTAAATACAGTAGAATCTCAATAGCTGACCACCTGCCTACTTTGACCACCTCCTTAAGTTGACCTAATTTATTCTTATAGATAGGACATGCACCACATGTAGTCAGTAGACCTTCCTTATATTGACCAGTCTGTTACTTTCCCTTGGGTGGTCAAGTGCTATATTTGTGGACTCAGTCACCTGCCTTTCGAATGGCTAGCAACATGAAGAGTGATTCTGAGAATCACTGTGTGCACCGAAATAAAACCAGGGACAACCCATTTCCTGCACTTGATGGATATTTTACCCTCCTTCACCACAGCCTTGTGGGCTTGGATTAATTATTGTCAGTAAATTTCTTTTTCAGATAGAATTCTAAGTCCATCTGTAGCAATCTGGCCTTCACCCACCAGCAAGGGCATTCTTTGTGTGAATTATTGTTCTCTTTTTCTAAATGACAGAGTGTACCTCACCCAAGTAAAAATTACCGCCAGTTCTTCTTCTGATTTCTGATGAAAATTAAGTTAGCAGCTTTCAAATATTTAAACTCTATGACAATAATTTAGTACAGTAGTGAATATTATTTGGAGGCAAATATTACTCTCCAAATGTTTGTTATGTGAATTGGTGTGTAGGGTTCTTGTCCGAAAGGTTAAACTCTGCTGAGAGCTGGGGGGAAAGAACTTTGTACCTTTTGTCCTTTTGCTGTGAATAAGAATTCCCATAGATTATTATTTTTTTCTTTTTGAGACTGACTGTATTTCTCAGGCTAGAGGGCCATGACATCAGCCTAACTCACAGCAGCCTCAAACTCCTGGGTTCAAGTGATCTCCTATTCTGGCCTCTTGAGCAGCCGGGACTATAGGCACCCACAACAACACTTGGCTAATTTTTCTATTTTTAGTAGAGATGAGGTCTCACTGAGGCTGGTCTTGAACACCTGAGCTCAAAGGACTCTCTTGCCTCAGCCTCTCAGAGTGCTAGGATTACAGACGTGAGCCATCGCACCTGGCCCCCTGGCATAGAATTTTTAAATTGTGTTACTCTCCCCTTGCCCCTGTTGAAAAAGTTTTCTACATATACATTTCCTAGATCAAGCATATTAATATATTTCTCTTCAAGGCTAGAAAAAGACATCTGTCTCTGAGTGGAAAATTCCCTTGAATATTAAGGTGTATGTTGTTTCTTTTAATGGTTTCACACCTTACAAAATGCCTTTGCTTACGATATTGTAGGTTAGAGTTCCACATCGCTAGTGTTGAGGAAATTTTTTCTGAGGAAATGCCTTCTGTAACTAGGAATTAAGAAGCTGCCATTGTGGGTGCCTGTGTGCCATTTCCCCTCCTTTTTATTTTGTAATAGCAGTTCTATCTCCTCGTTTATAGTATCACCGGTAAATAGTTATCGTACTCATAAAACAAATTGGACTACCCTTGAAGAGTTTGGGCTCTAACTGAGGAGGTGCAGAGTGAACCCAGAAGTGTCCAGTCCTGTAAAAGGTGAAGTTGTTCATATAAAATGAGTTGTTCAGACAGCAAAGCTGTAAGACGCTGGGGCTGGGATGGGGAGGGGAGAGGAAGAAAGAGGCTTCGTAACATCCAATCTGGGCCTTGGTGAAAGAGTTGGAAATAAGACCTGGGCGAGTCTGGAGGAAGGAGACCACAGGGGCTCGTTGAAGAACAGAGCCGGTGGCTGGGTCACCTGCTGCTTTAGAAGGATGATTTTCCCAGCAATGGCTAAAGTAATGCTGTTTAATTAATGGGTGGCAGCAAAGGTATGGGAAACAGAGGGTTCTCTTTTGACTATTTAATCTTACCTTTGCACAAGGGAATTCCTGATTGTTGCAACATTTTCAATCCACCCCACAGATTGTCCATTATGCTAGAATGAGGTGGTTTTACCTTTAACCATGGAGCTAACCGTGGCAATGTTTTGTGGATAGAACATCAGTGCCTCCAACAAAACCAACATCAGTGGTTTTGCAGTTATTTATCTAAGACCCCAAATAGGGCTATGTTCTTTTTCTCTAAGTATGATGTATGGTAGGAAAAAAATGACTTTATTGGAGTATTAACAAGCATTCGTTAAGCCCTTAGAATGGAGGTTTAAAAGTACAGGAATTCTAGGGGGTGGGGGGCGCAGGATAGTAAGTACAAATTCTTAGCTTGTTAGGATGACGGTGCACAGATGTACCACCCTTGCTGAGGCAAGAGCTAATCCAGAGCTATTTATTTAAATGCCAGCATTGTGGAGGGATTCTGTTGTCTGGTCACTTTCATCTCTGAAGCCTGTTAGTACTTGGCTTTTCTTTCCCTTATGTCTTTATGTTACCATTTTGTATTTTAACATTCCTGAGCAGGGTGTGGTTATTTTCTTCCTTCCCTCTGGGAGCTGATTTTCTCAATCTAGAAAAACCTTTTTAAACTCAAGATCAGTATTGTGACTATCAAATTAAAACACCATTTAGTTTTTTGTGTGTGTAATTGGCAGCCAGCTTACAGAGTGTTTCCATGCCTGCTTAACACAAGTTGACTGCTAAAAGGGATGGATGGATATGAGGAAAGAGAATAAATATGCAGGGAAATAGCTTAGCCCCCTGCAGCGTGGGGGTTGGTAAACTCATTTGTAAACTCAGGTCACTTGACGCATTTCTGGGTGAACTCTGACAATTAAAATAGGATATGATGAAGAAGTTGTTACGCTAGACTTAAATTTCTGCAAATACACACATTTTTCAACCCAAAGGACTGATTTCACAGGAAAGGGAGCTTTTAAAACAAGCTGCCCTAGAACGTTACCCTAGAAGCCAGAAAAACCAAGACTTGACCTTACAGGTCTTTACTGCTTCAGAATCAGTGAACGGCCTGATTGTGAGGTTAGGAAGCAACTCTTCAGTGACATTTTTTAAGATCCCAGCCCTTTTCATTCACTGGGCATCTTTCTGACCTTCTTTTCCTGTTGCAGGTAGAAATGGCCAAGCGCTGACTAGCATTTGCACTCTGAGACCTGTGTGTAACTGTGACTCTGGTTTCCTCTCATCATCCCAGCAGTGGAGCTGCTCTCCTGCCATTGTTGCCACCCCACCCGGTTCCTCAGGAAGGGGAGGGGACTGATCTGCTGTAAAGCTTATTGTAGTGTCTCTTTTCATTGTAGTGTTCCAGCAATGCTGCCTGTTACTAGTTCATAGTGAGCACCAATGTTTACTTAGCCTCCCCCACGTGATCCACCCAGGGCTGTGCTGTTCCTGAAGGGAGTAACTGTGGAGAGTAGACACAGATTTTCTGCCTGAGCGGGGCTCTCTTTGGGGCTTTGTTTTTTGCTCTCTGTTCTGCTCATGCCAGTATTTCCAGGTTTCTGTATTTCCTACTGTGGTGGTTCTGATCTTTCTCTTGAATTCAGGTTTAGGGATCCTAAAACACTTAGTACACACGGCAGGAACTAGCCTGGGGACACAGAACTAATCTTTGGTGTGTATATGGGGACATGATTCAGATAGACGTGTGCTAAACTCTTAATACCTGGACAAGTCCCCTCCTCACCTGTCCTTATAAAAGGAGGGTAGTTTATAAAGAGAATGGCTGGCTCTGGTCAGTTTTTTTCATAATGAGATACTTTAAAATGAGACATATAATGACCAAAAACATTCCATACTTTCATAGTGGGAAGTGACTGTCAACTATATGTGTCTTTTGGAAAGTGTACGTTAAGGACAAATTCTTTAAATCTAATAACTGCCTTTATTCTGTTTTTACTGTTGTCATTTTCTACACGTGGCTCCTAAACTAGTGAATCACTTTAGGATACTGTTGTGGTTTTTCAGTGGGTCCTATTACTATTCTTTGTCATGACCTACGACTTAGGGAGGCCCCCTCTGTTGATTGCAGGTTAGAGGCTCCTAGTTAAAGAGAATGGGATGCCTTGACCTGGTGTCAGTGGGGACTGGAAGGTGGGTGTCAATGTGCAGGGAACCTGCCAGCTTGAAGAATGGCTAGTTCTTTTGCTACATGTAGGACCAAAGCTCCTCTCCACCGGGCTAGTGCCTGGGCGTGGTCCCTGCTAGTACAATTGTACAGAGCAGCTGTGTTCTCACTTGGCTCGGCTCACCCAAGCTGCTGTAGGGTGACTCGGATTATTGAGAATGATGTCACTGGCACACACAGCCTGGAAGATGGAGATTGCGGCACTCGTGTCAGCTGCAGACCTGGCGGTGTGGTTGGGCATCTTGTGCAAAGTGAGGTCATGCCGTTCCCTTAACTCCAGATCACTAGGCAAAGTGTCAAGAGTTTTGCACAGCCTCGTGCCCTCCTGTTCCTTTAGGAAAGTACAAGAGCATATAGCTCAGCCCACAGACCACTCAGCACGTACCCAATTTACCCAGCAGGGCAGATGGGCCCAGCCAGCAGTGAAGAATTCATTGCCGATACCTCCGTGCTGTTAATGCGGCATGGGAGATGAGAATGAAAAGGGCACGCTGTTGGCGGCAGGCTGCAGTCTGAGAGGGGGAGGCAGGGGAGGGACGGTGGCAGTATGAGCAGTTAAGGATTGGCAGCCTCCTCTGTTCCCAGCCTGTTTGCCACATGCTGTCCACAAGATGTGTTGTGTGAATGACCTCTGTGCACTACCGAGAACAGGCTGGGAGCTGAGCAGGTACTGGGGGACAGAAGGCCTCCTACAGTGCTGCCTGCTCCTGTCCTGGCCTCTGGTCTTTGAGCATGCCAAGCCTGCCCTGGCTAAGGGCCACTGTGCTCACCTGTCTTTCCCTGAATGGAGACATGGTTTGCACTCACCATTCAGGCCTCTACCTGTTGCTGCCTTCTCAGGCAATCTTCTCTATTTTTTTAAAAAACAAATACCCACTCCATGACTCTACCCCCTTTCCTCTGCGTTACTTTTTCTTACAGACAGTTGTTCCCCATATCATACCATGTATGTGTGCATTTCTGTCTGTGATTAATACATGTTTATGGTCCTAGAATCCCAGGGGCTTAGGGCCTCAGTGCCTGACACATAGCAGGCACTTGGGAAGCGTGTGGTGTGAATGAAGAAGTGAGTGCAGGTTATCCAGGGCGAGACAAAAACACGGCATCATGTTGAGGAAATGATGAAAGGAAACCTTTAGTGGAGATGTCTCTTGGTAGCCTGTATAACAGCTAACAACCTTGTCTTAGAAGATTATAGTATGTGTCCAGTTGTAGGGGTGATAGAAGTTTAGGGAAAATATTTAACACATCAGAGTCCAGCCCAGAATCAGGCCTGGGATTCATGGATCAGGACTCTCCGGATGAGGGGCCTGTGCTCCAGGGCTGGCCTTTGCCCACCTCTTGTCCCTTCTTATCCACAGACATACCAGAAACAACAAGCAGCTCTTTGAAAAATTATCATCGTCATTATTTCCCACATATCTGTTCTTTCAGAGAATGTTTTACTAGGTGTTTGACTGTGAAAAGGTCTTTAAACTTAAGAATTCTTGTTTTTTGGTTTTGGGGTTTTTTTGAGACAAAGTCTCAGTTTGTCACCCTCGGTCGAGTACCAAGGCATCACAGCTCATAGCAACTTCAGACTCCTGGGCTCAAGTGATTCTCTTGCCTCAGCCTCCCAAGTGGCTGGGACTACAGGCGCCCAGCTATTTTTAGAGATGGGGGTCTTGCTCTTGTTCAGGCTGGTCTCGAACTCCTGAGCTTAGGTGATCTGCCTGCCTCGGCCTCCCAGAGTGCTAGGATTACAGGCATAAGCCACGGCCAGCCAACTTAAGAATTCTTAAGCTGAGAAGAAATATAGTCTAAGAACAGGTGCCCCATTTTTGACAAAAATCATTTCTTAGTGTGTGCTTTTGTAGAGAAGGCATTTCATTTTATAAAGACTCCTGCCAGCTACGACCAGGCCTCTGCGGTGGGTTTAGATTCAGATTTTGGGACAGATGGCTTGTAGCAGGATTCTTCAGCACCTCCAAATACTGGATTCCACAGTCCCTTTTGGTAGCCTGCTGCTGGTGTAGTACTCTTGGACTAAAAGTTTGCCTTATGTTTCATCAAGCTGCTTTTCTGTTGCTGTGTTGTTAGCCTAGATTCTCAAGTTGGACTATGTCCTAGACTGTTGTCCTTGGAGTAGGTCATTTATCAAAATTTCTGGGCTGCCTTATTTTTTCCCCATCCATAATTTCTCCCTCCTCACCCCCACCCCCCCCCCCGTGTGAATGCTGTCATTTTTACACATTTCTTCACCTTTGTTTCCAGCCCTCTGAGAAACCTCTTAGTTAAAAAATAAAATGAGTGATTCTAATGTTGGTTTTATTCGATGTATTCCTGATGTGTCCCTACCTTAGGAGGTGTGCCATATACCCTTGGGAGAATGCCCATTAAGTAGGAGCACACCCATCCCTCTCTCCCCTACTTCATTCTCCCTCACCTCCATCCCCATCTTGTGTTGAATTGTTTTTCTCTTATGTGGGCCAGAACATAAGAGAAAAATTGAATTTTATTTTTATGGCATGATATTAAATGTATACATGCAGCTTGTGTTACTGTGTGCCATTCTAACAGCTACTTGCTTGCAAACTGGACTTCATTTTGGTTTACTGCACCTGGCTTCTGTTCCCGATGAATGTCTTGTTTCTTCTGGGTCACCAGGTTACTCCTTTATGTTTATTCCTGTTCAGCAATCTTTTGCACACATAGTGCTCTATATTTGTGTGTTTAATTAGTATGCTTCTTTTAATCATGCATTTCACATTAGGTAATTCCTCTGACAAGCTCTTCTCCTGAGAAATTGTCAACTCCCCTCCCCTTCTGCTGCTCCCCCGCAGGGGGTGTGCTGCAATTTAGAAGTGGATGTTGTAGATTGTCACAGTGACTGGGAACTCACTGATAGCATTCAGTTAATGAGCCCCAGTGTACAAAGTAATAATGATTATTTCCACTCAGAGTGCCAGCAGTGCCCCTGTGGAGAAGCTGGGAGAGCCATAGGGTGGTTGACAGTATTCCTCCTGATGGAGTTGATCTTGGGCAGGCATACAGTAGGAAACGTTTTTGAGGGCTTCCTAAATGCCAGGCACTGCTCTAAGGGCCTCAACTTGTATTAAATAGCATAGAGGTTCTTACTGTTTTCCTCATTCAAAAAGGAGATTAATTAGATACCTTGTCCAGGGTCAGATTGTTAGTAAGTAGAAGAAATGGGTTTCAAACCTAGTTGTCTAATAGAGTCCAGCATTGAACCATTTAATCTGCCAGCTTGTGATAGGCCATTATACCTGCTTAAAGCTCCTTCATGCTTAATGCCTCATTATTATTGTACATATACTATGACACATAAGTTGGTATTACCCATCAGATAAGAAAGAGAATCTAGATTTTATTTATCCATTTTGAGACAGTCTCACTCAGTCACCCTGGGGTAGAGTGCCGTGGTGTCATAGCTCACAGCAACCTCAAACTCTTGGGTTAAAGCAATTCTCTTGCCTCAGTCTCCCAGATAGTTGGGTGTACAGGTGCTCTCCACAACATCTGGTTGTTCTTTTAGAGAACAACTTTTGCTCACTTTTGCTCAGACTGGTCTCAAACTCCTGAGCTCAAGCAATCCACCTGCCTTAGCCTCCCAGAGTGCTAGGATTTTAGGCATGAGCTATTGAGCCTGGCCTAAGAGCATCTAGATTTGAAAATGTCTTAGAGTAAAGGTATTCTGTTCCTGGTAAGCAACTTGTCCATCAGGTAATTAGTCAAATAGTCCTGGCTTTTATGGCCTTGTTCTTTCTTTCTTCCTCTTGATTGGCTATTTGGATGCAGCCAGTGGCATGTAAGAGAAACTGTTTTCCATATATGTGCCCTAACATAGACAACATTGTGTTTTTTTGTTGGTTGGTTGGTTTGTTTTTTAGAGAAAGGGTCTTGCTCTGTATTCCAGGCTAGAGTGCTATAGCATGATCATGGCTCACGGCAGCCTTGAACTCTGGGCTCAGGCTTCCTACCTCAGCTTCCTGAGTATCAGGGCTTATGGGTGGGTGCCGCTAGGCCCTCAAGTCTTCTTCTTTTTTTTTTTTTTTTCTTTGAGACAAAGTCTTAGGCTATTGCCTTGGGTAGAGTGCAATGGCATCATAGCTCACAGCAACTCAGGCCCAAGTGATCCTCTTATGCATGATTTTGATTTTACAAAAACATAGTGGTTATTTTCCAAAACTTGGACTTCCTAGATGATTTTCAATAGATGTTGAAAAAATACGAGAATTATTATTTTTAATTGCAGAATTTACATTGCCCTTAGTAGATAATTTTTTCTTATTTAACCTTGGAGTCTTTTTATTTTTATTATTATCTTTTTTTTTTTGGAGACAGTGTTAGCATGGAGTCTTTTAAAAAGAAGAATTATCTTTAACAAATGTAAAGTTAGCTTAGCACAGTGGTTATGGCACCAGCCACATACACCAAGGCCGATGGGTTTGAACCTGGCCTGGGCCAGCTGAACAACAATGACAACTGCAATAAAAAAATAGCCAGGCTTTATAGCAGATGTCTGTGGTCCCAAGCTACTTGGGATGCTGAGGCAAGAGAATTGCTTAAGCCCAAGAGTTTGAGGTTGCTGTGAGCTGTGACTCCACGGCACTCTACTGAGGGTGACATAGTGAGACTCTGCCACAAGAAAAAAAAGACAGAAAGAAAATAAGAAATGTAAAGCTAAACCCATTCTTTTCACCAGAATTTTTTGGAATCTCCTGAAGAGGGTTGGTCTTAGGGGGAGGAAAATGGCTTAGGCACCACAACGGTCTTAGGAATACAGTCCACTAGTCTGCCCTTATTGGTGGGGGATACTTTCAAAGACTCTCAAGTGGATGCCAGAAATGCCATTGGTACCAAACTCTGGATATACTTTGTTTTTTCCTGTACATGTATTGTATGTACATACTAATGATGTTTGATTTAGAAATTAGGCAAATAGGCTCGGCACCTGTGGCTCAAGCGACTAAGGCACCAGCCACATAACACCTGAGCTGGCAGGTTCGAATCCAGTCCGGGCTCACCAAACAACAATGACGGCTGCAAACAAAAGGTAGCTGGGCATTGGGCGGCAACCGTGACTCATCAAGTCGGGCGCCGGTTCCATATACCGAAGGTTCAAACCCGGCCTCAGCCAAACTGCAAAACAGAAAAATAGCCGGGCGTTGTGGCGGGTGCCTGTAGTCCCAGCTACTCGGGAGGCTGAGGCAAGAGAATCACCTAAGCCCAGGAGTTGAAGGTTACTGTGAGCTGTGTGACACCTTGGCACTCTGTCAAGGGTGATAAAGTGAGACTCTGTCTCTACAAAAAAAAAAAATTGCTAGGCATTGTGGCGGGCGCCTGTAGTCCTAGCTGCTTGGGAGACAGAGGAGAATCGCTTGAGCCTACGAGCTGGAGGTTGCTGTGAGCTGTCATGCAACAGCACTCTACCCAGGACGATAGCTTGAGGCTCCGTCTCAAAAAAAAAAAATAGGCAAATAAGAGATTGATAGCAATAACTGCTAATTAAAAGAACAGTTGTATAAAATAAAGGTGACTTGAACACAAAGCACTGCAGAACTCTAGCAGTTGGTCTGACAACTGAGATGGTTTCGAAGTGACTAACAGTCAGGAAGCGTAGACAGTGGGGACACACTGGACGAAAGGATGATTCATGTCTCAGGTGGGACAGAGTGGGACAGCACCTGACTTAAAACTTATGAATTGTTTCTTTCTGTAATTTTCCATTTAGTCTTTTCAGACCACAGTTGACCTCAGGTATCCAAAACCTTGAATGGGAAAACTTTGTACCTTAAAAATATAATTTTTGAATTGCAGAAATGACCTAGTACCAAGGTTATATAACTATTGAGGGGCAAAGGTGGCTGATCTAGTTGATGGCACATATGTGGGCATGTGGCAACTGGTGCTTTTTTGGCTGCCAGCCCCAGGTTGAGGGAGTCATTACTCTCCGAGTGCCCTGTCCCCGAGTCCCCTGTCCCTGAGTCCCCTTGAGCAGTGAGGACAGAACCCTGTGAGCTACTTTCAAAATGTCATTGAGGGGCTGCTGTAGCTCACACCTGTATTCTTAGCACTCTGGGAGGCCAAGGTGGGTGGATTGCTTGAGCTCAGGAGTTCCAGACCAGCCTGAGCAAAAGCAAGACCCGCTCTCTACTAAAAATAGAAAAACTGAGGCAAGAGGGTCATTTGAGCTCAAGAGTTGGAGGTTGCTATGAGCTATGTCTCAAAAAAAAAAAAAAAATAGTGTCATTGAGGGCTCTTCTTGTTTCTACCTCACCTCAGGCTAGATTTGCTTAATTGCAAGTTTTAGAACCATTAGATTATTTCATAGTTACAATGGTTTATCCCCAAATTAGCCCAAGAATATGGACACTGCTGTGCCAAGCCAAGGAAGGAGGAGTGTTGCTAAATGATTAACAGTTTAGTTAATAAAACCAATTTTGCCTTTGCCCTTGGAAGTTATTATATGGGTGGTTATTTCTAAAAGGGGAATGGCCAGAAAAGTTGGAAATTATGTTCCCTCCATATAGGAAATCTAGTTAATACAATGCTTAGCTAAATCTAAATCTCCAATGGGAGAAAAGATTAACGTAAATCTATAGACTTGTGCCTGTGGCTCAGTGGGCTAAGGCGCCAGCCACGTACACCTGAGCTGGTGGGTTCGAATCCAGCCCGGGCCCGCCAAACAACAATGACGGCTGCAACCAAAAAATGGCCGGGCGTTGTGGCGGGCTCCTGTAGTCCCAGCTACTTGGGAGGCGGAGGCAGGAGACTCGCTTGAGCCCAGGAAGTGGAGGTTGCTGTGAGCTGTGATGTCACTGCACTCTATCCAGGGTGACAGCTTGAGGCTCTGTCTCAAAAAAAAAAAAAAGTAAATCTATAACTGCCATCTCCAAGACATTTTAATAAGTGAGAACAAGTAAGTAATACGGACACTTCTACACTTCTGTTATAGAAGTTTTATTCTGAGGGATTTTTTTTTTTTACTGTGAAACTCCTCCCCACAGTGAGATATTATTTTGCATCACAGCTGAGTGCATTCATTATACTTATAAATATGATAAAATAAAACTACAAGTTTTATGAAGCAGTATTCATTCTCACTTAGAGCAAAGCACTCTGATTTTTTCTCTGTTATGATCAATTTATAACTTTTTAATGCTAAGTTGACTTGATCATGTCCTAATGGGTTGTGTAACCCACAATGGTAAAAATATCCATTTAGCATGACCTCTTTTGTGCTCAAAAGAGGGAAAAAGTCTCTGGAAGTGTACCCAAAAAATATTGCCTTCATTAGATTCCATTGTGACAGCAAAGTCAGAGATTGTCATTGAGGGAAGCAAAAGATTTTTTTGTATCTCCCCTTTTCGTTTTTAATATTTGGATATTTTACTGTAGACAAGAGGTACTGTAAAATAATAACAAGTAGCAAGTAGAAGAAACCACCTTTTTACTGCGGCACTCTACTCCCTGCTCTGATTCCTCCTATCTTTGTTCTTACTTCAAGTCGCTTTGCACCCAGACAGGCTCTTTTCCTGTCTGCCACCTTCAATCCAGTTTAGTTCCACTCTGTTTCAGCTTCACAGAAACTCAGGAAAGAGTTTTTATGGACCTGAGAAAAATAGTTCAGAATCCTAGCACTTCATTTATAAAGTGAATTCACGGGATTATGTATCTCTTTTTGATTTTCAAATGAGAGCTAGTACATAAGTTACTTTTGTGAGCTAAAAAACAATTTCTTTTCACATGAGGAATTTGACCTTGTCTGTAGCGTATTCTTTGAAAAGAATTTGTTCGTGTTCTTTTGTTGGGGGGGGGGGGAACACTCTATAAAAGCATTCTGAGTAGAGATTAATCAATATCTTTTTTTTTCTTAATAGGTTTTAAAATGGAAAATTTTGATGCATCACTTAGTCCCTATTTCAAAGCATTGCTAGGTACCCGAGGTAAGATGGCTTTTGGTTTTGCTTACCTTCCAGCTGCACCACCCCTCCCCTGCTCACAGCTACTTATAAATGTTGCATGAGGAGATTCTAGAAAATGTGACCATTTTCTGTGATAAGATTATCACTTTATCCTGGATAACAGGAGAAGTCCTCTGACAGGCCACTGTAGGTGGCCTTCAGCTGACTTTGACTAGAGATCAAATTGCATGGTAAAGCTTGAACCCTGAGAATACTGTGAATTTCACCATTATCAGTGTTATGTTTTCCCAATTCTTAGAGGTCTCTAAAAGAAACTGGTTTTCAAGATGCTTTGTGGCGACTGAAGTTTAAACTCTTGCCTTTTTACAATGTTAAGGGCTTTTGAATTAGCCTATCACTTTGTGTCATGTCAGCTGGTGAATGAGCACCTGTGGACTCAGGATGTTTCTCTTAATCTTTTATTACCTTTTAGGAAGTAAATCAGCTCCATATTTCCTACTTTTGATGTCACCTATAATATCTTTTAATGTCTTACCTATAAAGAAGGAAGATTCTGGATTCATAGAAAGATTCATAGAAAAACTACAAATGGCTTTTAAACAGATGAAAAGATTCAATTTTACTTATGATCTTTAAAACACCCATGTAGATATGAAAACAACAAAAAAAAGGACTTAATTTATCTTCATCTGTGAAATATCACTTTACCTGTGATGATAGGGTGAGGGAAAAGAGTCTAAATTAGAACAACCTCTCCATGGCTGGTGTGCCCTCTATTGAAATTCAGATGCATTTGTCCTTTGACCCAGCTGTTCTACTCCTGAGACTGTCCTACAGCTGACCTGAGCAATTATGTTAATATGTACATGTTGAAGCTGTTCCTTACCAAATTGTTTATTAGGAAATCATCTAGATACCCATCAGTGGGGAACAAGTTAAGTAAATTCTTATGTGGCCCAGTGAAAAGAACAAGTTATTGATAGATCCATCTGTATGTACTTGTGTTGGGACACTGCCTTTCTTAAGGTGTAAGGGACAAAAAAAAAATGACTAGAACAATAATAAAAATAAATTATAAAAATTATTAGGGCAATTCTTTAGTCATTTCAAGGGGATCTGTAATGTTAACCAAGAATGAGTAAAACTGATCCTGCCCCTAGTCATTTTCTACTTGCTACCCTTAATGTATTCACAGCTCTCTCCTCAGAATAGGTCCCCCATTTGCCACCATTGCAGGATGGCTGAGGTGGCTCCAGGCAGTGTTTCCAGTGGAGGATTAAGAAATTTGCTCATTTGCGTGGTTAAAGAACATGGAAGCTGGTCCTCAAACCTCTTTACCAGCTGTCATTACTTAAAGTTCAGTGGCTACAATTGCTCACATGCTGGGGCCTGAATCAACCACCAGAGACAGGGTTAGGACCACCATGATTGCCCAGATCCTAAGGATTGGGGGGGGGGGGGGAGGGTTTGCTGCCCTAGAAGCACTTAGTGTGGAAGGATGGATACCTGCCAATTTGGAAAGGGGAAGATCTATTACAGAATAAATAAAGCAAGATGCAAAACAGCTTTAAGTAAAAAGAAATAAAAGATGTGTGTGTATTTATTGTGTTTGTGATAAATATGAACACATAAACTATGTAATAGGGTAACGTCAGTTTCAAGTAGGAACTTATTTTCTTAAAATTGACAGCCAAGGCCTAGAGCTGAATGTAAAAAGTGTTAAGAATCTCCTCCTTGAGGTCCCTGGGACGGGCCACTTCCTGAAGGACTCCTTCCCTGGAGAACTTCTGAAGAGCTGATGATAGCACTGTCTGCCATCCTAGTAGAACTGGGGGAGGTTATGGAGGGCATCTCCCTCTGGTTTGGAGGGCCGCAGGAAAGGAAGGCTGAGATCAGTTCCCCAAGTGGACCACTGAACATTTGCTCAACCTATGAGATCAAAGGAGAAAGTATTGGAGAGAATAGCAGTATGGTACAACCAGGGGTCAAAGAAAGGGCAGAGACTTGAACCCCAATAGATGCTGCTTCTGCAAAGATGCAGGAGGTGAATCCTGATGTACCTCTAAGCTCCAGAGTAGGAGGCTTTGGCAGGCAGGTAACATTCATGAGCTATAGGTTTGGGGGATCATCATGGCAGAATGCAAAGGGGAACATGCTGCAGAGGCAGCTCCGTGGAAGTCAGCCAGAGGATGAAGATAGAACTCTTCAGGGGACCAATGATACAGAGAGGATCTAGGTACCAGGGAGATCAGTGCCACCCAAGGAGAGGCTGTCATTTTGCTCCTGCGAGCTACTTGACCTGTATTCCTCTCCTTTCTCCTCCCTGCCCAACAATGGGGATAGGGCAGGTGTCTCCTATTCCATGGGTTCTTTGAATCAATGTAGGTCTTCTCTCTCAAGCTACCAGTATTAGTTTTTTAAATACTGTGCCTTACATTGGGCACTGTGACTCATGCCTGTAATCCTAGTACTCTGGGAGGCCAAGGCAGGTGGATTCCTTGAGCTCACGAATTCGAGAACAGCCTGAGCAAATAAGCGAGACCCCCATCTCTACTAAAAATAGAAAAACTGAGGCAAGAGGATCGCTTGAGCCCGAGTTGGAGGTTGCTGTGAGCCATAAAGCCATGGCATTCTACCCAGGGTGACAACTTGAGACTTTGTCTCTAAAAGAAAAAAAAAAAAATACTGTGCCTTAGTCATTGATCTGCTGTTTCACTGTCATGTTTGTGTTTGTTTCTTACATTGTCCCTCTGCTGTTGACCATTGCACTCATAGCAGATGCTGCCTTTCTGATTAGCAACAGTGTCCCTAACCTGGCTAAATGGCACATTTTCTCTGAGTCTGCACATGCTATGCAGACTTGCTGACACTTGGATGAGATGAAAGACTTCAGAGGTCACAAACTGCCATTTCTAGGGTTTCATTACCCCATGTGTGATCCAGCAAATCTGGTTAATAAATCCAGTTAATAAGAAACTTAGCTTTCTCCTAAGTTGCTTAAATTCTTTGAAAAGAATGTCTTTATTGTTCTGATTTTACTTAGCAAAATCCTCCTCTTCTGGTTGCTTTGTCAAGATTAGGAACGTTAATACTAGGTGACTTATAAAATTGTGGTTAGATAAATTTTTTTAATATTTGAAAAGTTGTGGTTATTTTTATATTTACCTTGTTAATCACTAAATATTTTTATTCTATTGTTTTTTAGATACCAGAGTAAAAGGATGGTTTCTTTTGGACAATTACATACCTACATTTATCTGTTCTATCATATATCTACTAATTGTATGGCTGGGACCAAAATACATGAAGAATAGACAGCCATTCTCTTGCCGGGGTATTTTAGTGGTGTATAACCTTGGACTCACATTGCTGTCTCTCTATATGTTCTGTGAGGTAAGTCAAAGGTTAACAGCATTCTTCTCACTTAAATATTGCTGTCCTAAATTGTATTCCTAAATGAGGAAAGGCAGCCACTTGGAGAGGGGATTGAACTGGATGAGCAAGTATGTTAATGCATTTTGAGTATGTTTTAGAATCAGTTTTCCAAAATGTCAGGAGTTGTTTATACAGATATGCCTAGAATATCTAAAAGAGAAGCCTTTGCTATTGATTCTTTTGTTATTTATGTTTCATAGGCTATTCAGAATTAAAATATTTTCAAAAATACTCTCATGCAAGCAAAATGCAGAGTGGAAAATTAAAATGTAAAAAGCATATGCGAGCATTTTATTAAACATTTAATAAGCCCTTCTTGTTTGGAGGTGGGGGAGGAAGGAAGTGGGCAATAGTTGGTATTTGGTATGTTTTGTGGCTCCTCAGCTTCTCTTTCCTGATCTGATAACTTGTCAAATCTCACAGTTTTTTTTAAAAGCTAAGAAGAATGGCTAGTGAGATCTGCATTTAGGATTTAAATGGTCAGTATAAGTTCAGGCTCAGTTATTTCTTTGACATGACTGGAAAATCAGATTCGATGATCTCAAAAGCAAATGTTATAGCTTAAATAAAAATGAAAGGCAAATTGGAATCAACATTTCAGTTATCCCTACTTTGTAAGGGATAATACTATAACCTTTAAAGCTAAAAGGGAGAAGCAAGCTGCAACTTGTATGTATTTTGTGGGGGAAGGACTATACACTTTTCAGGCTTACACAAATCTATTGCTTATTGCTAAGTCCTTTGGGGTAGAGAATTAAGCTATATATAAAACAAGTATTCAGGCACTCCTCTAGGTTTTCAACCTTTGATCATGGCCTTAATTCTCCAAAAAGTAGTAAAGAAAATAATAGGGTAGAAAAGAGGAGAAATCAATGTGCATCTTAAAATTGGTGTCGAGAGGGAAAAATGAGTTCTCTATCAGCCTCAGGCTGTAGTCGTGTCTCCATGGCTGCACGTGGTGGTGTGCGTGAGTGTGGACACGCCAACGCGTATGAGCCAGTGGTAAGCACTATATTTAAGCATCAAAGGTGTTGACCTATGAGAGATCTGTGTCTGGTTCTCCCATGCGTGTTTCACAAACCAAGGTATAGATTTTATGACTAGAATGGTAGATGCTACCAGCATTACTTTTATGCTTAGAAATGCTTACAACTCCTTTCTTGCTTTTTTTCTGTCCTGTTCTAGAATGAAGGCAGTTTAATTAGCCTCCAGGATGGAGAATGCAGGACTGGAGGCAGGGGAAGTGCACAGGAGTGACTCCTGGCCCCAGCACTGTCCACGTCTCAGTGTTCAAGGGACAAAACCACAGCAAGCTGGCAGGTGTTTTTTTAGAGTGAGCTATTTACATACCCATAATTGATAGACAGTAGAGTTATTTCTTTAAGAAAACTTTCATAGAGTTTATGATTACACATAGTAATGTTGTACAGAAAAATATTTAAAGCGATTAATTCTTAGAGAAATTAAGCATTTGCCTTATATGCTTTTCCAGAGATAATAGCTATAACTTCATAATTTAACTTCTCTTAAACAGATAATTCCCTGTTAAAGAGGGGAAGAAAATTGCCATATAAATTGCTGCCATGTTCATCTGAGTGGAGTTAAAGGGTTCTGAACACACTGTATAAAGTATAGATTTCTTTCTAACAGCTTGATAAGAATGATGGATGACTTCAAGCCATGTCTAAGCACTGAATATAGAGATTTAAGAAGCAAACAGGCTCAGCACCTGTGGCTCAACGGGCTAAGGCGCCAGCCACGTATGCCTGAGCTGGCAGGTTCGAATCCAGCCCGGGCCCGCCAAACGACAATGACAGCTGCAACAACAACAAAAAAATGGCCAGGCGTTGTCGTGGGTGCCTGTAGTCCCAGCTACATGGGAGGCGGAGGCAGGAGACTCGCTGTAGCCCAGGAATTGGAGGTTGCTGTGAGCTATGATGCCACTGCACTCTACCCAGGGTGACAGCTTGAGGCTCTGCCTCAAACAACAACAACAAAAAAAGAAGCAAACAGAAGAGAAAAATCGCATTTTGGATTCATGATTTAGAGTGTGTACAGGGGTAATAAATAGATAAGGAGGTAATCGTTGCTTAAATTAAAACAGGTTTATAAAAATACAGTAAAACCTCCATAGTTGACACCTCCCTACATTGACTGCTTCCTTAAGTTGATCTAATTTTCATAGACAGATGTGCACCACCTGTACGTATTGATACAGTAAACCTTGTTCCTTAGATTGACCACTTCTATATGTTGACCAGTTTGTTACAGCTGGGTGGTGAGCTTACAGAGGTTCTTTTGTATATCCAGACCAAATATGTCAGAGTTGAAAATAAGGCCCTGGTGCTTCAAAGTAGATGATACTTCCATTTGGTTTTTGTCTGACTTTTTT
The DNA here is from genome assembly GCA_963573935.1 of Arctocebus calabarensis. NCBI lineage: Eukaryota > Metazoa > Chordata > Mammalia > Primates > Lorisidae > Arctocebus > Arctocebus calabarensis. Next base: position 19,150 of record CAUYON010138677.1, read on the forward strand.
TCCCCCTATGTTTATATAAACCTATCAGTAATACATTTATAATGTGTCCTTGTCAGGTTTTGAATTTCATTTTAGGTACAGATTTTTCTTTTTCTGTTAATATTTAGCTTTTCTACCCCCATTGAATACTAAGATGCAGCAGAGCAGGCAAACATGAGATTTACAGCAGAGTGAACTAAAGAAAGTGTGAGGCCAAGTTGGTTGGACCCCTCATTTCAGAGAACTATCCTAGCAGTTGGAGTTATTTGCCCGTGATCACACACCTGTGCATGGGCTTTATTACTCTACTTTATTTACCCCTTTGCTAATGTGCATATTTGGGTCTATAAAGAAGTTTTTAAACAAGTAGTCAGCGCCAGGCGTGGTTGTTCACACCTGTAATTCCAGCACTCTAGGAGATTGAGGCTGGTGGAGTGCTGAGCTCACAAGTTCGAGACCAACTTAAGAGTGAGACATAATAATAGCCAGGCATGGTGGTGGTCCCAGCTACTCGGGAGGCTGTAGTCCTATCTGCTTGGGAGGCTGAGGTAAGGGGATTGCTTGAGCCCAAGGGTTTGAGCTAGCTGTGAGCTATGGCACCACCACACTCTACAAGGGCAAGAAAGTGAGACTCTGTCTCAATTAATAAATAAAGTAGTCATTGGTATTTTTATTTCTGTGCTATCAATTTGGAACCGTCTTGGGCAAGTTCTGGATTAATACAAATAAAATTAACTGTCAGTTAAAGGAAACAGGAAGAAGTCTTAAAAGAAAGGAAACAAGAAAGAAATGAGGCCAGCGCCTATAGCTCAGTGGCTAAGGTGCCAGCCACATACACTGGAGGTGGCGGGTTCAAACCCAGCCTGGGCCTGCCAAACAACAATGACAACTACAACCAAAAAAATAGCCGGTAGCCGGGCATTGAGGTGGCACCTGTAGTCCCAGCTACTTGGGAGGCTGAGGCAAGAGAATCACTTAGCCCAAGAGTTTGAGGTTGCTATGAGCTGTGATGTCACAGCACTCTACCTAGGGCAATAGCTTGAGACTTTGTCTCAAAAAAAAAAAGAAAGAAAGAAAGAAATGAAAGGGTAGTCACCAAAATGTTAAGTTGCTAGAAGGAAAATAACTAAATCCTAATTTTAAAACTGTGAAACTGAGTTTAAAATGTAGAATGTAGATTTGTTCACAGTTTGTACAATTTGATGGGGGGGGGAAGGAGAGAAGAGGTAGTACTTCTAATCATCTCATTAACTTAGTGTTTATTTCCAGTGAAAAGGTTATAGATCCTTGATTCGAAGTATATTTGAGTAGTAGGGTGTTTTAGTTTGAAACTACACAACTTTATGACAAACATTTTAGCTTTTTGTTACTATATTCGGGATTGTCTCACATCAGACATGGTGAAGGTTTAGAAATAAAACTCCCAAGTTGGGCCCGGCGCCTGGGGCTCAACGGGCTAAGGCACCAGCCACATACACCTGAGCTGGTGGGTTCGAATCCAGCCCGGCCCCACCAAACAACAATGGTGGCAGCAACCAAAAAAAAAAATGGCTGGGCGTTGTGGCGGGTACCTGTAGTCCCAGCTACTTGGGAGGCAGAGGCAGGAGACTCGCTTGACCCCAGGAATTGGAGGTTGCTGTGAGCTGTGATGTCACAGCACTCTATCCAGGGTGACGGCTTGAGGCTTTGTCTCAAAAAAAAAAAAAAAACAAAAAAAACTCCCAAGTTGTAAGAGAGAAGGAACTTAGTTTGCATTAGTTTTTTTTTTTGTTTGTTTTTTTTTGAGACAGAATCTCACTTTGTCACCTCAGTAGAGTGCTGTAGCATCACAACTCACAGCAACCTCAAACTCTTGGGCTTAAGTGATTCTCTTGTCTCAACCTCTCGTGTAACTGGGACTACAGGCACCCACCACAGCGCCCAGCTGTTTTTTTGTTGCAGTTGTCATTGTTGTTTTAGCAGGCCCAGGCTGGGTTCAAACCTGCCAGCCTCGGTGTATATCGCCAGTGCCCTACCCACTGAGGTATGGGTGCCTCCCGTAACCATAAATCTTAAAGGCCTTTCTACCCCAGGAGATTGAGGGCATATTTGATCTGAATAAAAGTCTGTTTTATCAAATTATCCATGTGTCTTTCTTCTTGTCCCCAATTCCCAAATTGAGAACCTCTGACTACATAGTGCCAAACTCTGTCTTTTCATCAATACTATCCTGTCCTGGCTGGACAACCATGTTCCCCCACCTATCCAGCAAGCTGTCAAAACCCTTTGATCTTCTTTGTTAGGGTATTGTAGGTATTCTGATTTAGGCAGTTCTGTCCTGACGTGGAACCATTGTTAATATTTCTCTTAAACCCTAGGCAGAGAGGATCTAATTGTGTGGTTGGTTGCAGTCCACAAAGAAGTATCCCTGCTTACCTGCCTGTGCCTCACACACTGCCCCTTGGACTCAGCAGCAGCTGCCGGGGAAGCAGGGTGAGTGCTGTGCAGTGCACATGGCTTTGAACACCCCGGGGACATGGTATTAAAAGAAAGGACTGCCAGCTCCTTTCCTGGGAGGAAGCTCTCTGGCCTTTCTTAGCCTGTCTTTTAGGCTTCACTGTACTCAGACTGTACCAATATCAGGCTCTTTCATTCTTCTGAGCCGCCTCCCCTTGAAACTCCCTCTTCCTTTCAGACCTGAGCCCTCCTCTGCTGCAGAATCTCACTTTAGAGGTCACTGCACAATATCCAGTTATTCTGAAAGTCATGGAGTCCAAGGGAGAGAGGACTTAGCTCTAGAGCAGTGATTTTTTTTCTTCTTCCCCACAGCCTTTTTGGTCTCTCTTTTGTTACCAAGAATATGACACATTTCCTTCGATTTAAAAGCTCCTACAATGTGCCCTTAACATTCCATCCCTCAGCCATACGCACAGATCCCTGGCTTACAAGAATAAAAAGGTCTTTTCCTCATCTTTTCCTTCACTGATTGCTCTTCCAAAAGTATTCTGAGTATGATAGGAAAAAAGCAAATGCCAAAACCAGGTTTTTCGCAATCAAAGACAAATCATGGGCACAGACAAGATTATTTTTTGAGTATCTCTGTATGTTTCTTTCTTTGCAGTTAGAACTGTATAGTGAACAATGTATGAGAATTACTCAAATATTCAGAACATTTAAAATGTAATTTTGAAAAAAATTGATAGCTGGATAGATGTATCTGGGTTGACATAAATCCGTACTTTTTTCCATTTTGCAATTTTTATTTGAACTTGTAATTTGGGAACCATTTCAAAATATGTAAAATAAACTCATACTTAGATGATATCTGTATACTTAACAATGTTGACCTTTTTTTTTTTTTAGTTTATTTATTTATTTATTTTTGCAGTTTTTGGCCAGGGCTGGGTTTGAACCCGCCACCTCTGGCATATGGGGCCAGCGCCCCACTCACTGAGCCACAGGCGCCGCCCAATGTTGACATTTTATTGGCTTGATTTTTGGTTGTTTTAATATGAAAACATTACAGAAATCCATCTAAAGTACAACCCCTTCTGAGACATAATGTCCTTATAAAGTTCATGTGTTTTTTCCCCTCTAGATACATTTTCATACTTCTACTACATGTGTATGTATATGGAACAATATATACTACATTGTGAAACAGGTTTATTTAATTGACATGAATGGTATACTAATTATACTCTATTCAAATAGATATTTTCAGTCAACATATTTTGAGATGAATTCATCTTGAGTCTTACAGATTTAATTCATTACTTTTAATTACGTTGTATTTTTTCAGCATTAAAATTTGCCATTTAATCTATGTTTCTGTATATGGACAAATAGATTGTTTAGGTCGGTTGTTTCCAGCTAACAGTGCTTTGTTGAATGCTTTTAGATGTGTCTCCTGTGCAAATGTGATTATTTTTTATGGCCTGTTTACACATATAGTTTAATGACTGAATTTGACAGTCTTCCTGTCTTTAAATGGGGGGATTTAATTCATTTTCTTTCTTTCTTTTTTTTGGCAGTTTTTGGCTGGGGCTGGGTTCTGAACCCCCCACCTCCGGCATATGGGGCCAGTGCCCTACTCCTTTGAGCCACTGGTGCCACCCTAATTCATTTTCTTTCAGCATGGTATTATTTTGAAGTATAGGCACACCTTGGAGATTTTTCAGGTGAGGTTTCCTGTCAGCACAGTAAAGTGAATATTGCAGTAAAGCAAGTCACACACTTCGTTTTGTTTCCCAGTGCTTATACAGTTATGTTTACATTAGACTGTAGGCTATCAAGTGGGCAATAGCAGTGTCTTTAAAACATAGTGGACATACCTTAATTTTAAAATGCTAACAATTGCCTAAGATTTCAGAGAGTCATCTTTTTTCTAATGCAGGGTCTTGCCTTGAAGTTGATGGCTGCTGGCTGATCATGGTGGTGGTTGTGGATGGCTGGGGTTGCTGTGGCAATTTCTTAAAACAAGACAACAGTGAAGTTTTCTATGTCAATTGACTTTTCATTTCATGAAAGATTTCTCTTCATGTGATGCTGTTTGATAGCATTTTATCCATAGTAGAACTTCTCAAAGTGGAGTGAGTCCTCTCAAACCCCTCATCAGCTAAGCCACTGCTTTATCAACTAAGCTTCAGCAAATTCAAAATCTTTTGTTCTCCTATCAACAGTGTTACCAGCATCTTCACACAGAGTAGATTCTGTCTGAAGAAACCACACGGATAAATCTGCTCAAGTATTATTATCATGAGTTTGCAGCATTTCAACCAATCTTCAGGCTCCACTTTTAATTGCTATTTCTACCACATTTGCATATCCACATCTTCCACTAAAGTCTGAAACCCCTCCAAGTCATCCATCATTGAAATCAACTTTTTCCATCTTCTGTTAATGTGAATATTTTCACCTCCTCCCATGAATCATAAATGTTCTTAACACATTGACGGCCATGCCAGAAAAATGTTTTTTTCCTTGGGGTCATGATGTTATATTGGGTCAACGTAAGTCAAGAGACATGTGAGTTATATTTGCTTCACAAGGCCCAGGGTTCAAAGCCAGCTAAGTTAAATACAACTGACATGGCAGTTAATGGCATATAGAATGTGGGGAATCCTTTTCGGGAGGTTTTCAATTTGCCCAGATCCAGCAGAAGAATCACTATGGCAGATATAGCCTTATAAAATGTATTTCATAAATAATAAGTCCTGAAATCGAAATTACTTCTTGATCCCTGGATGTTATGTTAGCAGACATGAAAACAACATTAATTTCCTGTGTATCTTCATCAGAACTCTTTGGTGACCAGGTTAACTGTCAGTGAGCAGTAATTTTTTGAAAGAAATCTTTTTTTCTGAGCAGATCTCAGGACTGGGCTTAAAATATTTAGTAAACCAGGCTGTAAACATGTGTGCTATCACCAGCCTTTGTTGTTCCATGTATAGAGCACAAAGTAGATTTTGCATAATTTTTAAGGACCCTAGGAGTTTTGGAATGGCAAATGAGCATTGTCTTCCAGCTTCAAGTCACCAACTTCAAGTCACTTCTCTAGCTGTGCATGTCCTAGATGGCATCTTCTCCCAGTAGAAGCCCTTTTTGTCTCGTTCAGTCTGTGGTTTAGTGCAGCCATCTTTAATGCTCTCAGCTGGTTCTTCTGGATGACTTTTGCTGTAGCTTTGCTGTCAGCACTTCCCGCTTTGCCTTGCACTTTTATGTTATGAAGATGGCTTCTTTTCTTAAACCTCATTAACCGACCAAAGAATGCTAGCTTCAGACTTTTGTTTTGCAGCTTCCTCACTTCTCTCAGCCTTTATAGTGAGTTAGGGCTTTTCTCTGGGTTAAGCTTTGGTTTAAGGAAATGTGGCTGGTTTGATCTTCCTCGCAGACCACTCAGACTTTGTACATATTATCAGTAAGCTGTTCTGCTTTGATACCATTTGTGTGTTCACTGGAGTAGCACTTTTGACTTCCTTTAGGAACCTTTCCTTTGCATTCACAACTTGGCTCATTTGATTGGTTCCAGAGCTTTAGCTTTAGGTCTGTCTTGGCTTTCCATATGCCTTCCCCACTAAACTTACTCATTTCTACCATTAATTAATTAATTTATTTATTTTTATTGTTGGGGATTCATTGAGGGTACAAAGAAACCAGGTATTTATTGTTTTTGAGATAGTCTCACTATGTTACCCTCAGTAGAGTGCTGTGGCATCAAAGCTCACACCAAACTCAAACTCTTGGGCTTAAGCTATTCTCTTGCCTCAGCCTCCCAAGTAGCTGGGACTACAGGGTCCTGCCACATCACCAGACTATTTTTTGTTGTTCTTATTGTTGTTGCAGTTGTCATTGTTGTTTAGCTGGCCCGGGCCAGGTTCAAACCCGCCACCCTCGGTACATGTGACTGGCACCATAAACACTATGCTACGAGTGCCAAGGATACCACATAACATTTATCAGTTAAGTTTGCTGTCTCATATGGCATAGTTTGTAGCTCTCAAAACAATTGCAATAGCAGCATCAAAAGTCATTGAACACAGATCACCAGTTACAGATTTTGTAATAATAAAAAAGTTTGAAACATTGCAAGAATTTTCAAAATGTCATACAAAGAGACAAAATGAGCACATGCTATTGGAAAAATGATGCCAATAGACTTGTACAGCACAGGGCTACCACAAACCTCAATTAAAAAAAAATATATATATATATATAAACACATACATATATATATATATGCTAAGACCAATTATGTAATGCCATTATATAAGCATGATTCCTGTGGTTTTTCTTCCTTTTCAAAGAGTCTTGGTCTCCTCCCAGGCTGGAGTACAGTGGTGTGATCACTACTCACTGCAACTTCAAACACCTGAGCTCAACTGATCCTCCTGCCTCAGCCTCCCAGGTACCTGGGACTATAGACACGCATCCAGCTGATGTTCTTTAATTTTTTTGTAGTGATGGGGTCTTGATAATGTGCCCATGCTGATCTCCCAACTCCTAGACTCAAGCATTCCTCCCATCTTGGCCTGCCAAAGTGCTAAGATTACAGACATGAGCCTGGCCTATCACCTTTTGTGTGTATATGTCAAGTTTTTGCTCTTTTTTCTTTGTTCCTGCTTATGTTGAAGTTTTATTGTTTTTTATTGGATTTGTGTGTTTTTTATTATAGGTTAATGTGAGTTGTACACCCAGCTAGGTTACAAAGTTTGCATTTGTTAGGTAGAGTGTCCCGTACCCCAGAGGTGTGCCATATACCCTTACATTGTGCCCATTTAAGTGGGAGCACACCAGTCCCCCTCCCTCTTCCCTATATTACCATTTTTTATTGTACTAATTTGAAAATTACTCATTCCCTATTTGAGTGATTACCCGTAAATTTTCACCATGCACCCTTGTATTTTTCTGAACAATACAAGGATCATAGAAAAATTCAGCTCTCATCTCCATCTTCCCTGTTACTGTTGTCAGATCCCCACCCTTTTTTAAGGTCCTAAACAATCAGTCACCATTATTGCAGCCAGTGCTTACTGGTTTTCTTTATTGATCTGTGAAATCCATTCTTTTAGGTTCAATTTTCTTCTTCTTCTGAAGTAGTTCTTACTGTGAGCGGCAGTCTCTCAGTTTCCATTTGAATGTCATTCTGTTTGCTTTTACCCTTGAATAATATTTTAGTAGGGCTTGGAAGTCTAAGTTAACACTTACATTTCCTCAGCACTTTGAAGATTTTCTCTAGAGAAGTCTGTAGTGGTCCCACTTTTGTTCTTTTGCAGGTAATCTCTTTCTTTCCAGGTACTTTAAACTTTGATTCTTCTAATTCTCCCATACTTTCTTCAGTTGTGTGTCCAATCTACTGTTTCATCTATCTATTATATCTTGAATTTAAATGATGATATATCTCTTATTTCTGAAAGTTCACTGTTTATTTCTTTTTTATTGAGCATTGGTTTTCTTCCCCCGTGATAGAGGTATATGAATGATCTCTGAACTTAACCAATGGTGTATTGCTTTTTAAAGTATTCCTATAAAAGTTTTCTTACATCCATTTCTTGTAAGGTCATGCTTCTGGAATAATCAATTATTACTATTTGGAGACAGAGTCTCACTTTGTCATCCTTGGTACAGTGCCATGGTGTCATAGCTCATAGCAACCTTAAACTCCTGGGCTCAACCAATCCTCTTGCCTCAGCCCCCCAAATACCTGGGACAATAGGTATCTGCCACAATGCCCGGCTTTTTTTTTTTTTTTTTTTTTTTTTAATGGGACTGAGGTTCACCATTTTGCCCAGTAAACTGCTGTGGTGTCACAGCTCACAGCAACCTTAAATTCTTAGGCTTAAGCGATTCTCTTGCCTTAGCCTCCCAAGTAGCTGGGACTACAGGCACCTGCTACAACACCCGGCTATTTTTTGGTTGTAGTTGTCATTGTTGTTTGGCAGGCCCAGACTGGGTTCAAACCCACCAGCTCCGGTGTATGTGGCTGGCGCCCTAGCCACCGAGCTACAGGTGCTGAGCCCGTCCCGGCTGTTTTAGAGGCGGAGGTCTCCCTCTTGGTCAGGCTCGTCTCAAACCCGGGAGCTCAGACAGTCCACCCGCTTTGGCCTCCCAGAGTGCTAGGATTATGGGCATGAGTCACCATGCCTGGCCTGGAATAATTATTAAATCTATGTTCAATTTCTTTACCTCTTATGACAGCAACAAAGGTTTGTTAGTTGTTGTATGTAAGCATCCCAAAATAGCATTGCCAGGATCATAACAGGTAAATGTCTCTTTCTCAAACAAGAGGTTTTTCAAAGGACATGAAAGTAAGCTGACTTCTTCTTTTCCGAACAATAATTTCGGGAGAAGTGGATAAACAAAACTCACCTTCTGCATAGGAATTGATGGTGTTAGAGTTTCCTTGGTTGCCCTGGGTTAGAATGAAGTGGCATCAGCCTAGTTCACAGCAACCTCAAACTGCTGGGCTCTTGCTTTAGTCTTGCGAGTAGCTGAGACTACAGGTGCCAGCACAACAGTGCCCAGCTAATTTTTCTATTTCAGGTAGAAATGGGGGTCTCGATTGTGCTCATTGTGTTCTCGAACTCCTGAGCACAAGTAATCCTCCCACCTCGGCCTCCCAGAGTGCTAGGACTATAGGCAAGAATCACCACATCCAGCCAGTATTAGAGTTTTTGGTGTGTTTTATAGAGCATTTCTCTTTGTATATTTATAGTAGGAGAGCTGGTTCTGCTTTAGTTCGCTATGTTGCCAGAACCAGAGTCATTATTTTTCTTTTTGGAATCTTTTGAAAATTTCCAATGCTGTTTTATTGGAAAGATAAAAGAAATTTAGCATTTGATGGGCTGGCTGTTCTGTTTGTGCTTTCTAACCTCTCTATAGTAATTGTGGGGCTGGTAAGCTTCTCCCCAGGCTCTGGCTTTGAAGGTCCTCTGATGGATTCACGTAGCGGTTGCTTTAGAAACATAATATTCTAAACTGTCTTGTTTTTCTTTCCCTTCAGCCTTTCCTAAAATGGATATGTGATCGTGGGAAAATAGGATTTGGAAAAACAAGTCAAACGGCTTGGTGATTGATTATTGAATTTTGTTTTAAAATTACTTTATTTACCAAAATTGTTGAAAAAAAGATATTTGCTTTTCTCCCTTTTCCCATTTAATAGAGGCATAGAGAAGTTGAAACATGTGGTAAGATTGATACTTAGAAGAAAGGCCTGATCGTTGCCCACAGCACTTCTCACTCTTTATTTCCTTGCAGCTGAAATTCCTTGCTTGGAAAGAAAGTCTTGCAGGGATTAGAAGAAAACAGTGTATCTGGCACTGCCCTGAGGGAATACCTCTCAGGATGCATCCCAGAAATCCTTCCCTCTCACCTGAGGGAAGGGGAAAGGAATGCCTTCTGTAGAGAGGAACCATTGAGACTGGTCCTAAGCCAGTCCTCCTTCCTTTAAACTGATGGCAAATCTTGGGTAACTTGGTTTTGCAGCTGGTTTAGCAGGGAGCATACAGATCTGGAACTAAAGCAGACTTACCTCTGCAAAGCAAGAATCAAGGGATGCTTTGGCTGGGGCTTCCTTCCACAGTTGGAATAACCCCCTTTCAGCCCTAGTTATTCGCCTTCAAGTGTTTGGAAGCAGAAATATTGAATGTTTGGCTAAAATCTCAGCAAAGGCTTATAAACTGCCTACCTTACATCCAGTGTTGTGCTCACTTATTTAAGGCTCGTTGCATAACTACCATCCCCTTCCTGTGGGGAGAAAGTTCTGGGAGGCCTGAACAGTGAGAGAAAAAGGACTGCTAGCTTAAAAAGTAGTGCCCGGGCTTCAGGGAAAATGCCACACATACCTATTTCAGGTTGGGCTGAGGACAAGCTATTTCTTTGTGCTTTGTTCTAAAGACTTCTCAAGTGTACACCTGTCCGTATGACTTAGCCAAGAGTGTTACATTCAGCTATAACCCAAAGGTGTTCCTTGTCAAAAGGAGAACAAAAAAACACTTGAAGCGGTCATGGGTGTGAAATTATCTTAATTGTCTTACACTCTGGACATGAAACATTTGAAATTAATAAGTCACATGTTGCTGGGCACGGTGACTCACACCTGTAATCTCAGCTGTGTGGAATGCCATGTTGAGAGCATTGCTTGTCCAGAGTTTTGACCAGCCTGGGCAACATAGTGATACCCCCATCTTTAGCTGGGCATGGTGGCACATACCTGTAGTCCTAGCTACTCAGGAAAATCTTGAGCCCAGGAGTTTGAGGCCTCAGTAAGCTCTGATTGTGTCACTGCACTCTAGCCTGGTGACAGCAAGATCTACCTCAGTTTTTAAAAAAACGCTTTCACCTGGCCCTGTTCCATAACAGTGCTACCAAGATTGGCCAGCTAAACCCTAAAGGAAATAGGTACTTTTAATTTTGGAGTAGCTGATGGTTAATTTTAAAGCAGACATCTGAAGAAAAGATACAACTAGAAGTCTCCTGTTCCACAGATCTCTTCGTGGATGGAGCATCCCCACTGTGTTCTCACTAAGGATTTAAAAGCAGATGAAGAAGGTCAGGAATTGCTAGTTAGGACTGAGAGTCAGGAGTACACAAGAAGCTGTGTGGCCTTACGTTACCCATATCGCTTCTTCATTTCTGTTTTTTTCATTAAAAATATGAGCTTATGGGGGTGGGGGAAGGGGAGAGCAGAGAGAGAAAGAATGAGGGAGGGGTGGGGAAAAGAACAGCAGAGAGAGGGAAGGAGCGAGGGGATGAGGTCTTGGTGTGTGCCACACCTCTTGGGGGCAAAACACGATTTTAAGAGGGACTTTACCTAATAAATGCAATCAGTGTAACCTCGTTTCTTGTACCCTCAATGAATCCCCAACAATAAAAATAGATAAATAGGAAACGAGTTAAAAATATATATATATGAGCTTATACCAGATCTATAAAAATACATACTCAAGAGACTCATGTAAAAAAAAAAAAAAAAGAGCAGTGAGAAGTGTCAGTCCTCCGTACTCTGGGTGGCGGTGTGTAGACAGGTGCCCCCGGGTCCCGTGACACAGTAGAGTTCAAGTGCGGATCATCTCTGTCTCACTACCTTTCACTCCTCCTCTGCTTAGGGGGTAGGAAGCACACAGCTCATCAAGCTCTTGCCTCTAAAAGCAACCATGCTCTGGAAAGGGGTTATCTTGTTGCTCTGACATTGGGATGTTGGGGTGAGTGGCTGAGAAGGGCCACCAAGGACGATGTTTTCCTTATTCTTTGATGCTCCTTGCGTAACTACCATCCCCTTCCTAGGGGGAGAAATTTCCGGGAGGCACTTTCAAATGACCTTGTTTCTCGAGAGACTTTGGTAGCATTCTCAAAAGTGCCATCGAAAATGATTATCGTGCCAAAGGCAGCCCCTTGTTTGTGGTTAAGTGTGGTTAGATGGGAGAAGTCGGCTCTCACCATTAACAGTGATTCACTCCATGAACTGCATCCTCCACACCCAACTGTGTGATACTCGCCTAAATTTCCTTCTTTCAGTGAAAAGATGCACAAAGCCACTGGTTATTGAATTTGTCTCAGAAGGAGAGAAAAAAGCTTTTAGCTAGGTTTTAATTATAGCTCTCCACGTGCCCCTGGCCTAATTAAGGTTCACTGTACTCTTAAGGAAGGAAAAAGCACATATGGTTTTGGGGTGGTACTGTCTGTATCTTCATTTCTTGGAAAAAGGCCTCAGTAATAATGCTCCCTTGGTTGTTCCTGGAGTCAGAGGTATGGAGAACGGCGTGGGTAGTGGCAAGCTGTTCGTCATAGCCTGCTTTTTCATTGTAGTACAGACTTGCCTCTTTTTGAGCCAATTTGCAGAAACCCAGGGTAGAAGCCTGCCTGTGTCTGTGCCTCATCTTGTTGCTCTGTGTCAGGTGTCTGCTTACAGCCAGCCAGCTCGATGAATTTCCAGAGAACTGACCGAAGCAGCTCTTTGGAAAGAGTCCAGGCCTGAGCCCTGAGAGGAAGGGTGGCCGGTGTGACTGACAAGAGCGTTGTCTCCTCTGACGTTTTCCTTACGGAACTGAAGAGCCTCTGGGGTCCACAACCATAGACGCTCTATTGCCCTCTGCCTTCCAATACTGGCCCAGTTATGGAGGTTTGGTGAGGTTCTTGGATGAATAAACTTTAATTTGGGCCTTGGTTCTTCATGTATTAAATTAATTAGTCTTTATCTCCTGTAACCAGGGATATTGGAGAATTTCCATATCCCCAGTGTCGAGTTTGCATCCTTGAACAGAATTCAGATAAATACCATCAAATTCAGGCCTCATTAAAATGCTTTCTGACATTTTAATTTTTCTATTTGCAAAGCAGAAATGAAATGAAGCTCTCTTTTATGTTTTCTTGCTACAAATGAAACATTAGGCCTAGATTTGGAGGAAAGGAATACAGTTCCTTGAACTCTGTCATTAGTTTCTCAAATACTTGCTTAGCACCTCTTGTGTAGCAGCTCCCTGTGAGTCCTGGGCACCATCCTTTGAAAGCTTACAGAGGTGCCCAGACAGACCCCTTAACAAAGGGCTTAAAGGGAACCAGTAACTATCATCATGGTGGAGAACGGACTTTAGCAGTAGTGCTCGAGAGCACAGTCATGAAGATAAAAGGATTTTAACTGAATTTTGAAAGGTAGGATTTTGAGAGCTGGATTTGATGATACATGGGTACAGAGAGCATTCCAGTTGAAAAGAGCAAAACTGGGCTCAGCGCCTGTAACTCAAGCGGCTAAGGTGTCAGCCACATACACCAGAGCTGGCGGGTTCGAATCCAGCCCTAGCCTGCCAAACACCATTGACAATTCCAACCAAAAAATAGCCAGGCATGTGGTGAGTGCCTGTAGTCCTAGCTACTTGGGAGGCTGCGGCCAGAGAATCGCTTAAGCCCGGGAGTTGGAGGTTGCTGTGAGCTGTGATGCCATTACACTCTACCCAGGATGACAGCTCGAGACTCTGTCTCAAAAAAAGAAAACAAAACTGAACAGGCTCTTTAGAGACAATTTAGTCCACCCTCATCATCTTAATGTGAAAACAGTGAAGGCCCAGGGGGATTAGCTGGCTTGCCTCGCATGCTCAGCCTGGCACTCACACCTTCCTCCTCACCTATAACTCTTCTCATCACAAAATGATTCTTCCCCTCCCCGCTCAGCAACATTCCAAATCCCTGTAGCCCCAAGGCTATTTTTTTGGCCTTGAAAACTGTTAATTCTTAATACTTTTATGCCATAGAAGGTGACAAAGAAAAACAGCTCAAAGGAAGTTAACAAAAGCTCAGTGTGAGTGCAGCATTTACACCCAATTTTGGCATTTATTTCTGAGGTCAGAGTGGGTGGAGATACTATGATATGTCTTCAGACTCTTGTAATCACCTGCTGTTTCCTCGAGGGAATGTGTATTGCTCATCAAGCTAAACTCTTGTGTTCAAGGATAGTGGGGGGTGTGCCCAGGAGGCTCTTGAGTCATGGTGGTTACATCTTTTCTAAAATGCTACTTTTTTAGGTCAACCATTTCTTTTTTGAAGTTTAGGAGCACAAAGCCGGTGATTCCCAATCCTAGTTGCACATTGATACCTTGAGCTTTGTTAAAAACAAACAAACAAAAAGGCAGGGGGGCCCTTTGAGATTCTGGTTTAATGGTCTAGGATAAAGCTAGGCTTCTGTAATTTTTAAAAACTCCTCGGATGATTCTGTTATGCAGCTAAAATAGGAACCACAACTTTAAGGAAATGATTTTCAGAATCTGGCTGCCACAAAATCACCTGTTAAAGCGCAGGGCCGGGCTTCCAACCCCCAGATTTCTGACACAGCACGTCTAGAGTGCAGCCTAGGAGTGTTAGAATTCTAACAGGTTCCTGGATGGTGTTGATGCTGCTGGTTGGGGGCCACTCTTTGAAAACCATAGCCTTAGATTCTCAGAGGGGTCTGACATGCAGGCTTCTGAGGCCCTGCCTTGAAGATGGTCTAATCTCAGAGTTTTAGATTCTAAAGGTGTAGGGTAGACTCACGAATGTGCATTTCTTCTTTTTGGTGGGTTGGGGGACAGACTCTCTGTCACCTGAGCTAGGGAGGTGTCAGCCTAGCTCAGACTCCTGGGTTCAAGCGATCCTCCTGCCCCTCTCTCTCAAATAGCTGGGACTATAGGCACTTGCCACTACACCTGGCTAGTTTTTCCATTTTCTTTCTTTTTTTTTTTTGAGACATAGACTCACTATGTCGCCCTCAGTAGAGCGCGGTGGCATCACAGCTCACAGCAACCTCAAACTCTTTTTGGGCTTAAGCGATTCTCCTGCCTCAGCCTCCCAAGCAGCTGGAACCACAGGCTCCGCCACAACGCCCTACTGTTTTTTTGTTGCAGTTGTCATTGATGTTTAGCTGGCCCAGGCCCTGTTCGAACCCACCACCTTTGGTGCATGTGATCAGTGCTATAACCACTGTGCTACGGGCGCTGCCCGTAGTTTTTCTATTTTCAGTGGAGATGTGGTCTCTCTCTTGCTGATTGGTCTCAAATTCCTGAGCTCAAGCAATGCACTCTTCCTCAGCCTCACAGAGTTCTGGGGTCACAGGTGTGAACCACCTCGCCCTGCCATAAATGTGCATCTCTTAAAAGATCCTGTGTGATGCTGCTGCTGCACCGGGGAACCCACTTTGAGGACCAGTGGCCAGTTCCTTTTGCTAGGTGCAGGATGAGGTCCACACGTCACCTCAGCTTTCTCCCCAGCTGTCACCATGTGGTCACCAGGAAAACATACAGAGGCCCTAGGCTTCAGGAGGAAGCTGAAGAGAGTGACAAGCCACGATTTACTTAGACAAAGGGTTGCATCTCATAGGTGTCTGGAATGGACAGTGTGGAGAAGCACAGGGTAGGCCGACTGAGCTTTCTGTCTGGACCGTTAGAGTGGGTCTTCCCTTTGTGCCGATGAGGAAACTGAGGCCCCTTCGGCGAGAGCCTGTGATAACTGCAGGACCGTAGCAAAGAGCTTGCCTCTCAATTCTGGGCCCTCTGTGACACCACAGTGTCATGGGGCCTGGAAGCACAGCAGTCTCCTGAAGTCTAATTCATGGATCCAGATGATGCAACAGCAACCGGAAAATGAAGAAGGTGAAATTGGACTAAATATCCCTACACTTCCAGCAGTGGTTCTCAAAAGTGGTCCCCAGATCAGCACCAAACGCGTTGCCTAGAATTTGTTAGAAATACAAAATCTTGGCCCTCAGAAACACCCCTCAGTGATCCTGGGTTTAACTTGCCTTCCAGGTGATTCAGTTGCTACACACTCAAGTTTGAGCAGTGCTGGCTCAGGGAAAGTAGCCCCAGGCTGCAGGGGCAGGACGGGGAACCTGGGATCGGATGGGTCTGGGCACTTGGGTAGGACCAAGGGGTGACAGACGGAGGGTTCTGCAGAGAGGCAGCGTGACTCCCGGGCCCACCACTTAGTCGGTGACAGTGGCCACCCCTCCTGAGATGGAGGCTCCAGTCATTAAACTTGCCCTTTGTTCACACTTGCCTGCAGTTGTTTTTTCTCAGAGCAAACTTGCCCAGCACAGGCCAAGGTAAATTTTCACAGATTCTGCAGGGAATGACATTTAATTGAACAGGGCTTTATGCGGTTCTGGTAGTGTTGGTGACTGCTTTTTCCTCTCTCGTAGTTAGTAACAGGAGTATGGGAAGGCAGATACAACTTCTTCTGTCAGGGCACACGCAGCGCGGGAGAGTCAGATATGAAGGTACGGTCTCGTCTTCAAAACATACGTTTATGTATGTATGTATGTAGGTGTTGTTTTTTTTAAAGAAATGATGCAAATGACAAAATGGCCCCTAACCTCACTGCCCAAGGGAATTCCTATTGACATTTTTAAAAAGACAAAAAGACAATATGTATGTACAAGTGTTAAGAAAGTTTGAACGAGCATGAAAGGTATAAAATGAAAGGGAAAGCATCCCTCTCTGTATAAATAACACCTGTTAACATAAGTTGACAGGAAAAAGATAACCTGCATTTCTCTGTATTTCTGTTACATTTACATAATGGGATCACCAAGGCAATGTCTTAAATTTTCAAAATCATTCAGTGTGATCTGAGTAGCGATGTTAGAGTCCAACTTCCACTCTGAGATTCTTTTTCTTTTTTTAACGTCAGAGGCTCAGCAGCATAGGGAGTCATTCCCGTAAAGCACCTGTTTGACATACTTAATTGAGCAGGAACCTCACACTGCAGCTTCTGATTCCTTCTGTGCCTCACGTCAGGTCAGCTGTCCCACGTCAGCCCCTGAAATCAAAAGCATTTTTCAGGTGGCCTTTGGGAATCGACAGCCTTTGCGGTTTTGAGCCTGGAGCCTCCCGTTTTTTCTTGTTAGAGTCTTGAAGGGTGTCGGGGGTTGTTGAAATCTTCCCTGTTGTCAGTTCAAACCCATCCCACTGCCCTACCCGTTCACGTTCTTGGTGAAAGGCACCTGGATAGAGATCTGAGTTCATGACAGCTAAAGGATGTTGAGAGCCAGTGGGGCACTTGGGCTTCTCCCAGTTGACACTGGATTCTGGACTGTTACTGAACCGTGCCAGAGGAGTTAGTCCAGAGAAGCATTCAGGACAAGCCTTAAGTCTTCGGCCCTTCCTCTTAGATCATCCGGGTCCTCTGGTGGTACTACTTCTCCAAACTGATTGAATTCATGGACACCTTCTTCTTCATCCTGCGTAAGAACAACCACCAGATCACAGTGCTGCACGTCTACCACCACGCCTCCATGCTGAACATCTGGTGGTTTGTGATGAACTGGGTCCCCTGTGGCCACTGTGAGTATTACTAGAGGGGAACTTGGGGAACACGTATGAATAGGGAAGCTGAGTTGAAACCGAGGCTGTTAGATAAGGTGCTGTTTCTGTAGATTTCTAGGTCAGGCTTTTGAGCTTTGTGTCCAAGTTGCTTTCTTTTTTTTTTTTTTTACATGTTCTATTTTACCTTTAAAAAATTTTTATTCAAGGTAATATATGCACATTATACAGAATTTGAGGATCCAAGAAGTTATGCACAAGTTGCTTTCTTTTTTTCTTTTCTTTTTTTTTGAGCCAGAGTCTCAAGCTGTCACCCTGGGTAGAGTGCCGTGGTGTCACAGCTCACACCAACCTCCAACTCTTGGGCTCAAGTGATCCTCTTGCCTGAGTTTTCCTATTTTTAGTGGAGATGTGGTCTCATTTTTGCTCAGGCTGTTCTCAAACTCGTGAGCTCAAGCTCTCCACCTGCCTGGCCTCCCAGATTGCTAGGGAACTAAACATTCTGTGCTGATTGGGTAGATGAGGGAGATACCAGTCAGGAGCTGCTCCCAGGGTCTGGGGGAAAAGAGAGAATGGGGACAGTGTTCTCTGCCACAGAGTGCAGCTCCTCCAGGTTCTTTCTACTCCTTACCTCTCTGGTGCAGAAGGTGTTTGCCTGACGGGCAGGCCCTGGAGATGGAGTGGCTCCATCAGCTGAGTGCTGCAGAAGGAAGCCGATTGTGAAGGGCAGATTTCACTAAGTTGTGTACTAGGAATCCTTTGTTTTTTCCTGTGACCTTCTTGTGCCATCAAGCATGGTTATCAGAGGGTCTTCTCTGACAGGTCCCAAAGTTTATTAAAAATGCTAGAAGGTTGCACCTGCTTTTTGGAAAACTACTTGTAGTCTGAAGCCTCTTAATATGTTTTAGTTGTCACCTTCAAGTTTAGCTTAGAAGTTTTTTGTTTTTTTTTTTTTGAGACAGAGCCTCAAGCTGTCATCCTGGATAGAGTGCTGTGGCATTACAGCTCACAACAACCTCCAATTCCTGGGCTCAAGCGAGTCTCCTGTCTCTGCCTCCCAAGTAGCTGGGACTACAGCGCCCGCCACGCCTGGCCATTTTTTGGTTGTAGCCGTCATTGTTTGGCGGACCCGGGCTGGATTCGAACCCACCAGCTCACATGTATGTGGCTGGCGCCTTAGCCCATTGAGTCACGGGCGCCGAGCCAGGTTAGAAGTTTTAACAACCATTTCAATCAAAACTCCCGTCATCAGTAAAGGATTTGAGAACCTTTGGGTCTATTGATGGCTGTTTTTCCTCTGTGAGAGCACTGCCTGCCCAAAATTCCCTCAGCCCACCCAGATTCACAGAGGATGGAATTCTAGAACTAGAAAAACACTTTGCAAATATAACTCCTTTGGGTTTGGGAGGAAACTGAAGCCCAAGGGTTGGTCAAGGTCAGGCCCCTATGTTCGGTCTCTTCCTCCTTCCATCAAAGCTCGTGGCTGTGCGTTAGCCAACCTAACTCTAATAGAAACAGGCCCCTCCTTACATGCAAGGGGTGCTTTGAGTTCTCTGAGAACTTGCAGGATGACCGACTTTAGGCCGACCCAGGAAAAACTGAGTCAGAGATTGGGCATGACTTTCACAAAGTCACAGTTACTAACACAGCCGGATGTCAGCCTTGTGGACCCCTGACTGCTCTGGGAAAAGTCAGATGGCTGGGAGGCGCCTGTGGCTCAGTGAGTAGGGCACTGGCCCCATATACCAAGGGTGGCAGGTTCAAACCTGACCCTGGCCAAACAGCAACAAAAAAATAGCCAGGCATTGTGGCAGGTGCCTATAAGCCCAAGAGCTGGAGGTTGCTGTGAGCTGTGACACCACGGCACTCTACTGAGGGCGACAAAGTGAGACTCTTATCTATAAAAAAAAAAAAAAAAGCCAGATAGCTGTGTTTGGTTTTTGGCAGAGGGTCTAAAAAAAGGGGGGGAAAAAATCAAACAATAGTCCTGATAGACATTGAAAATCATGTGCTAAAATGGATCTTTTCATCCCTAAGGACCTGGACTCTGAACTCTACTATTCATAAAAATATATGACCTCAGCACTGCAGGACTGGGGAATTGTTAGGAGGTGACTTCAGATGCAGATCTTAGCAGATGTGTGGAAACATCCGGCTCTGAGCATGTATTCGTTCGGCCTGCATTGTAATCTGTCTGGCGTAGTTGTGCACATAAAGAAAAGCGACTGCCTCAGGAGTGAGAGGCTCTGCAGCAGGGCCTGCAGGTGCTAGCGCAGGTGCCATCGGGGCTCCTGTGTCAGATGTCCACCTGGCAGCCACTGCCGAGCCCTGCCAGGGCCCGGAGCATCCTGCTGGGCAGTGCCCCCTGCTGCGGTATTTGCCAGCCCGTTGGAAAGCGGCCGTTTTTCTGATTCAAAAAGAATCTTGGATGTTTTCTGCCACCTGTTACATATAAAACTGATGTGTCCCCCTTCCCTAATCCCCTTCGTTCCTGCAGCTTATTTTGGTGCCACGCTGAACAGCTTCATCCACGTGCTCATGTACTCGTACTACGGTCTGTCTTCAGTTCCTTCCATGCGTCCGTACCTGTGGTGGAAGAAGTACATCACTCAGGGGCAGCTGGTGAGTGACTCGGCCTCTGTCCCGGGACTGGCTCCCTGGTGGACACAGACCTCTTCCTGCTTGGTGGATATGTAATAGCATCTCACGTGTCCCTTTCCACCCTCCTCATTTCATCCAGTCACACTCCTGGAACTATGTAGATCAGAAAATTTTCCTTTTTTTTTTTTTAATTTCAAATTAATATGAGGGTACAAATTTTTAGGTTATATTGTTTTCAATTCTAAGGTAAAGTTCAAGTCGTAGTTGAGCCCTCCACCCAGGGGCGTGTGAACACCTTCACATGGTGCACACTGAGTGCGATCCAGCTGGTCACCCTCCCTCCCCACCTATGCCGACCGCGGTTTAGATTGTACTTAGGATTTTCTTTCCTATGGGCATGTAGTTTATGTATTGGTTTTACATTAGTATTGAGTACGATTTTTTTTTCCATTGTTAAGATACTTTACTAAGAAGAATGTGTTTCAACTCCATAAGAAAAGATAGAGACGTTACATCTTTTATGTTTACTTGGAGTCAAAACAAAAAGTTTATTTTTTGGAGACAGTCTCACTTTGTCACCCTAAATAGAGTGCACTAGTAGCACTGTCAGTGTCAGCACTGAATAGAGTGCTATGGCATTATACCTCACAGCAACCTCACTTTGGGGCTCAAGTGATCCTCTTGCCTCAGCCTCCCCAGCAGCTGAGACTGTAGGCAATTTTTAGAGACAGGGTCTTTCTCTGGCAAATTTTCTTACTTTTTTTTTTTTTGAGACAGAGCCTCAAGCCGTCACCCTGGATAGAGTGCTGTGCCATCACAGCTCACAGCAACCTCCAATTCCTGGGCTCAAGCGAGTCTCCTGCCTCTGCCTCCCAAGTAGGTGGGACTACAGGCGCCCACCAGAACGCCTGGCCATTTTTTTGTTTGTTTGGGTTGCAGCCGTCATTGTTGGTTGGCGGGCCCAGGCTGGATTCGAACCCGCCAGCTCAGGTTTACATGGCTGGCGCCTTAGCCCGCTGAGCCACAGGCACCGAGCCCAAATTTTCTTACTTTTAATTGATGGTGGTAAAACTGTGCCCAGGGACATACTGCTAGAATTGAAGAAAGTGGACTGGAATCTGATTTCTTGACTTCAAGTTTAGCTCTTTGTTCTTAGTTTGTGCACCTAAGCACATATGCACGTGTGTGTGTGTGTATACAGAGTGTGCCAAAAAATAGATGCATGTTTTAAGAAAGGAAAAAGCTTTTAAAATTGTAATACTCAATATATACCAATAACATTTGTTATCTTGTATATTGTATCTTGTATCTCTTATAATTGTGGAAGTTAAACATGACTTAGAATTTCCATACTTTTTTTTTCCTTTCTTAAAATATGTGTACCCTGGCTCGGCGCCTGTGGCTCAACAGGCTAAGGCACCAGCCACGTACACCTGAGCTGGCGAGTTTGAATCCAGCCCGGGCCTGCCAAACAACAATGACGGCTGCAACCAAAAAATGGCCAGGTATTGTGGCAGGTGCCTGTAGTCCCAGCTACTTGGGAGGTGGAGGCAGGAGACTTGCTTGAGCCCAGGAATTGGAGGGTACTGTGAGCTGTGATGTCACAGCACTGTATCCAGGGTGACAGCTTGAGGCTCTGTCTAAAAAAAAAAAAAGTGTACCCTGTGTATATACACAGGTGTCCTAATTAGAGTCCATAATCCTAGGGGGACACTGCTTATCTGTGTCCCAGGAGCTGCAGAAGGAGCTAAGGAGTAAGTAGCAGTGTCTGGGGTGCTTGGAACTTATTAGGCAGCAAGTGTACTTGCCGGGGCAGGTGCTGGGTGACACCCCTTAGGCCTTGTGTGGTGGAGCACCTGTTGAGAACAGTGATGCTGCTCTGCTTTGGAAGTCATGGTTCACTGTGTACCTAATGGTTATTTCTTCCTATCCCTTCGTACGCCTTCCCCAGTTGTCAGTGTATTGTAGACCCCAATTCCTCTCCCCTCGTGATTTCTTTCATCAGCTAGTTACTAAACTACCAGTGCTCGTGTTACATACTGAAATTTAAATGCTTGCTGCATTCGGGTACTCCTGCCAAGTAAGCAGTTTTTCTTTTCTTTCTTTTTTCTTTTTCTTTTTTTGTAGAGACAGTGTCACTTTGTCGCCCTCGGTAGAATGCCGTGGTGTGACACAGCTCACAGCAACCTCCAGTTTCTGGACCTAGGCGATTCTCTTGCTTCAGGCTCCCAAGTAGTTGGGACTACAGGCACCTACCACCATGCCCGACTATTTTTTTGTTGCAATTCGGCCGGGGCCGGGTTTGAACCCGCCACCTTCAGTATATGGGGCTGGTGCCCCACCCACTGAGGCACAATCGCCGCCCCAAGTAAGCAGTTTTATGTGGATTGGTCCAGTAGCCTGACCTCATGTTACTGTCCCCAGCTTATCGATGGGGACGCTGAGGCAGTAGGCCAAAAGTAGCTGACTGAGGGGTGCAGATTAACCCCTTACCCTGGCCTTATCAACACGTTTTTCTAAACAACTCACGCTGATTTAGATTCCTCTGAGTGAATTGTGCTTTTTCAAATACTTAAAAATAACAATTTGGGGGGGAAAAAAATCTGAGAAAAATCTTCTTAGCTACTTACGTGTTTGTCATTTCATTATCACCTCTCTGCCAGCTGCTATACAGCCCTTGTTAATTTTTTCTCACCCATCTGTGAGGAAGGAAAATTGTTCTTTAACCTCCTTGTTATACTTGAGAACTGATGCGGAGATCAATATGTACCACACTGTGGCCCAGACAGAAGCAGAGTTTAAAGGAATAGTAGAGGAGTTGCTCTCATGTTAGGCTCTGTACTTTGAGGTAGAGGATTACCAGTTTGTCAGGATTTATTTCAAGTACCACTCCTAGTTACTTCTCATTGGAATACTCATGTTATAAAAGAGAAGAAAAAGAAGATGGGTATGTTGGATCATGGCCATAGTCCCAGCTACTTGGGAGGCTAAGGCGGGAGGATCACTTGAGTTCAAGTCCAGGCCAGAGAAACATAGATAGTGCAACCTTGTCACTTTACAAAAAAGGAAGAAAAAGCTATAGAAACCATTAGAGCTGCCAGAAAGAGGGTGGGCAGAACCCAGCCCTTTGTTGCTACTCTTCCTGAACATGCAGATATCCAGTTCCACACCTTATTTTTAACACCTTTTCCCTGTTCTAACAGTTCACATGCTTTTCAAGGTTTACTCATCAGAAATACTCTGTGGACCTCACATTGTTTGCCAGTAATAGTTTAAGTTTATTCATGAGCCTTTACCAAACCAAAAGAGTATGTGGATGGCTCAGGAGTAGGGAGTGTCCAGCCAGATTATCCATCCTCAGTGAGGTCTCTGTTTCCTATAAACAAACACCTCTCACCCTTCTTTCCTCTCTTACAAAGAAAAAAATATATATTTAAAACAAAGCAAAAAACCGTGCATATCTCATTAGTGTGGCCTTGAATTTTAGGGAAGGTAGTTTAAGTGTCTTGCACAGGAAAGGGAGGATCTGTATGTATAAGACAAACAGAAAATCCAGGGTAAACCAAGTGTACACATCGTGTTTATGAAATAACCACGGCGGCTTGTAGGAAGGTTCGTAGATGTTCATTCAGAAGCTGGGGGTTGCTGGGTAAAAGTCCATCTGGCGTGGGAGCTGGTCTGTGTGCTACCCCTGCTCAGCCGTGTCCCTTTCTTCCTCTAGCTTCAGTTTGTGCTGACAATCGTCCAGACCAGCTGTGGGGTCATCTGGCCGTGCACATTCCCTCTCGGTTGGTTGTATTTCCAAATCGGATACATGATTTCCCTGATTGCTCTCTTCACAAACTTCTACATTCAGGTGAGTCTCATCCCTCCCTGGGTCTCTCCCAGCAAAGGCCCTCGTCTGTTCATTTAACAGGGACCTGTGGATCTCCTTCTGGTGCCAGGCACTGGAGTCACAGTGGAGAGGGCAGTCCTGCCTTCAGGGCTTCCAGCTAACTAGAAGACAATAAAATCTGATCTAGATCCCAGCCAGGGACAGGAAATGCAGAACTGTTCAACAGGATCTTATACTTCTGAGTCCTACTATGCTGAACGTTGTGGCTAATTGAAATTTCAGAAGAGATTTCTGTCACGGTCCTTACATGTAGTCCTTACCTGCCGTTTTTGCCCCACTTTTTTTATACATTTACTGCTCAAGTTGGGTGATTCAGCTGATTCCCAGCCACATGATGTATGATGTAGGTTTCTGCTCACAGAAAGATCCACACAGGCAGATTATCTCTGGGGGAGCCTGACCATTTTGCAGCCACTGCTGATTCTCCTGCCACCTGTCACCCTTGGGTGACGTGGGGCTTCTGCTTCTTTAGTAGTGTCTGGCAGCTGTACTGCCCACTGATGTGAGGAGGCTGCAAGGGCAGAGGCCAGGAGTTGTAGCTCAGCCACTTCTCTCCCCTGTGCCCACAGGCACGTGTGTGTGGTGTGTTGAACTGGGGTTGAGGTCTGTGCTGCTGCTTAGTGGTGTATGGCTGTGCTGTGGGACATATGCCAAGAAGGGGAAAGGCCCAGATCCAGCAGAGCTGGACGCATGCTCGCTCTGAGTGCCTCCTGCAGCATAGCACTTTGTACACGAGGACTGAAATGATCACTGAAGCAAAGAGGAAATTTTGAAATGAAGGGATGTGGTGTCAAGAGAGCCTCTGCCAGGAGGGACTTAACCCCTGTCCTCTGCCATCTAGATACTACAAAGGCAGAGTAAAGTGTAAGTTAAAGTTTCTATGCAATGTTTCAAATAGTATTTCTCTTGTCACCTACCACTCAGTGAACTTACCTAAGGCTAAGCCTCAAGAAAATGAAAGAGTGATTGCAAGCAGTGGCAAAAAAATTTGATTATGGTTACTTGCCCATAATCTTCTTGGTAAAATGTGATCATAAAAGGAAACAAGCCTAAGGTTAGGGAGGCAATTCCCAGTAAAGCTGCCCGGAATGAACACTGCTTCCTGGTCATGGGGCTGTCATCCGCCCTTTTGTGCATTTCAGACCTACAACCGGAAGGGGGCCTCCCGGAGGAAAGACCACCTGAAGGACCACCAGAATGGGTCCATGGCTGCTGCCAACGGACACACCAACAGCTTTTCTTTCCTGGAAAACAATGTGAAGCCAAGGAAGCCGAGGAAGGACTGAAATCTAAGAGTTGAAAACCTCCAAACCACGTCATCTGATTGTAAGCACAATATGAGTTGTGCCCTACGCTCGTTAACAGCTGCTGTAACTAGTCCAGCCTACAATAGTGTGACTCATGTAGGACCCCTTTCATCAGTTCAAAACCCTTAGAAAACGTATACAGATTATACAAGTAGATTAAGATTTCTAACATTTCTGGGCTCTCATCAACCCCCACCTTGCGCTAGACTGTGGAAAGGGAGTATTGTTGTAGTATACAACACTGCTGTTGCCTTATTAGTTATAACATGATAGGTGCTGAATTGTGATTCACAATTTAAAAACACTGTAATCCAAACTTTTTTTTTTTACTGTAGATCATGCATGTGATTGTAAATGTAAATTTGTATAATGTTGTTTCAGTAGAGAAACACACATGCCTTAAAATTTAAAAAGCAGGGCCCAAAGCTTATTAATTTAAATTAGGGTGTGTTTCAAGTTTGTATTCATTTGTGATAACTCTGTTTAGAAAAATCAAAGACCGTGATTTATGAAACTAGTGTGTGACATATAATTTCAAGTGACTTGTAATTGTGAAATCAGAAACGGCACCTTCGGTTTTATAATATTGGCTTTGAATCAGGCTGACTAAAATCTAGTGGAACAGTCAGTTTAACTTTTTAACAGATCTTATTTTTTTATTTTTGAGTGCCACTATTAATAATGTAAAAAAAAAAGGGGAGAGGGCTCTAAAGCAGTCTTGATGAAACTTTAAATATATATTCTCTGTCCTCAAGATTTTAGGAAGAGTATAGAGTGAGTAGGCCGTTTTTTAATTTCTCTAAAGTGCTAAGTGTTTTTATACAGAAAACAAAAAATCCGTTTTGCTTTCCACCAGTGCGAGAGAAGATGTATACTTTTCAGAAGAGATTGAATCTTTACCATTTGATATTGTCACATAGATGGGCAGTGGGAAACTGGTTTCCAGGGTCCAATTTTGGGCTGATTTCTGTACTGCTATCTGTTTTGACACTAACATCCTTTTAAAATGTGCCTAATTTACCAAAATTAACAAAGGGGAAATAAAGGACCTTAAAAAATGCTAAGGTAAGGCTGGGTGCAGTGGCTCACACCTATAATCCTAGTACTCTAGGAGACTGAGACAGGTGGATTGCTTGAGCTCAGGAGTTGAGACCAGGTTGAACAAGAGCAAGACCCCCATCTCTAAAAAATAGCCGGGCGTTGTGGTGAGTGTCTGTAGTCCCAGCTATTTGGGTGGCTGAGGCAAGAGGATCTCTTGAGTCCAAGAGTTGGAGGGTGTTGTGAGTTATGATGTCATAGCACTCTACCAAGGGCAACAAAGTGAGACTCTGTCTCAAAAAAAAAAAAAAAAAAAGAAAGAAAAATTTTTAAGGTAAAATTAAACAGATAGCTACAGCATAAGAGAACTGATAAATCGAATAGAGTTAACTTGTTTCATGTAAATCTAATAGTACCTGTAATTTTTTTCTGCTTAGAATCTAAAAATTTGTTTAGAATGTCTTGTTTAAAAATCATAGACTGCAGACTGCTTATCATAAAATCATGTCTCTCGCACTTGAGGCAGTGGTCAAACAGATGTGGAGTATTATGTGTGTCATTTTAAAGTGTCAGAATTTAGCCTCTGAATACCTTCTCTGTTGGGGTAAAAAATACATTTATTGAACCACTCATGATGCATCTTAGAAGGTCATTGACAATGTATAAACTAATTGTTGGTTTGATATTTATGTAAATATCAGTTTACCATGCTTTAATTTTGCACATTCATATTATAGGGAGCCAGTGGTTCTCCTATTAGTCTTGTGGGTTTTCTGTTTGAAAGGAGTCATGACATCTGTTTACATTTACCTTATCAAACCTAGAATGTGTATATTTATAAATGTATGTCTTCATTCCTAGGTACTAATTTGCAGATGTCTTTACATATTTCAATACAGAAACTGTAACATTCTATAGTGTGCTGTCAAAGTGTGCTTAGCTCATCTGGATATACCCACACTGTTAAATAATGTCTCAACATTAATCATTAAAACATTTTTGATTACCTGTGCTTGTGTTTTACTTTGTTTATGTGTTCTGATTCCTAAAGACTGGAGAAAAATCCACTTTCTTCACCGTCTGAGAACTTGTTTCAAAGGTTACACTGTTGCTTAGCATGTAATGAAGTTTGCATAAGGCATGGTGGGAGTTCCACTCTAATTACTCTGCTCTGCCTCCTCCAGGTGGCCCCAAAGAAGGTCCTAGGTCTAAGCACACTCCTTTATCCTTCCTTCCATTGATCCCACCCTCTCCCTTCACCCCCAGACTGTTACTTTCCTAGGTCTAGACCATAGGTCTGAGAAAGTTTTCAGATAGAAAATATTTCATGTTTGGGCTCAGCACCTGTAGTCAGCGGCTTGGGTGCTAGCCACATACACCAGAGCTTAACCCGGCCCAGGCCTGCTGAACAATGACAACTACAGCCAAAAAATAGCCGGGCATCGTGGCCGGCGCCTGTAGTCCCACCTGCTTGGGAGGCTGAGCAAGAGAATCACTTAAGCCCAAGAGTTTGAGGTTGCTGTGAGCTGTGACACCACGGCACTCTACCTAGGGCAACATAGTGAGAATCTGTCTCAAAAAAAAATTATAATCTGGGCCCAGTGTGGTATCTCATACCTTAATCCTAGCACTCGGGGAGGCTAAGGTGGGAGGATTGCTTGTGCTCAGGAGTTCCAGACCTGCCTGAGCAACAAGAGACCCTGTCTCTACTAAAAACAGAAAAATTAGCTAGGCATTGTGGCAGGCACCTGTAGTCCCAGCTACTCAGTGGGCTGGGGCAAGACGATCGCTTGAGCCCAGGAGTTTGAAGTTACTGTGATCTAGGCTAATGCCATAGTAAGTTCTAGCCTGGGCAACAGAGTGAGACTCTATCTCAAATAACTAATAATAATAAAGATTGTGATCTGCTTAACTAGTTCCACTGGTCTCTTTCAAATATAAGCTATTATTCTGTTATTCCCTGGTTGGCAACTCTAGTACTCCTGTCCAAAAAAGAGGGAGAAAGTTAATTTGATAGGACATTTTCTTTGCTGAATTAGAGAAGAAATCACCAATTCTTAGGAGTCAAAATGTTTACCGTCCATATTCCCAGTTTTGCCAGAGTTTTATTTTTAGAATTTACTTTATTCCTCCTTTGGGAAATAGGACAGTGACTATTTTTTGTTTTTTTTTTTTTTTTTTTTTTCCTCCAGAGAGAGAGGGTCTCCTGTGCCCAGGCTGGAGTACAATGATAGCTCACTGCAACCTTGAGCTCCTGGCTCAAACAATCCTGCCACTGTGGCCTTCCAAAGCCCTGGGATTACAGGCATTAGCCACCACACCCAGCCACTCTGCACTCTAATTTGGAGATTACTGTCCTCAGTGGAGCAAAATAGCGGTTACTGTAGCTTGCTCTTTGTTCTTGGCATTGTTGTTCCAGACATAAAATCCTTTTTGTCACCCTGATATTCTTGTGATCATCTCTCTTTCCCCAGTATGTTAATGGCACTCAGCTAAATGGAAGAAGTTACCAGGCTTGTTTTTTGTCATAGTTTGCATAGGTGTCTGGACTTGGCCCTTGGTCTAAGGTCATGGACAACTTTCAGGGCAGAAGTTGTAGGAGCAAGCAGGGTGGTATCTAGTGATCAATAACATGGTGGAAGAGATCAGATAGTATGGTTTTCAGAAGACTGAGCTGGGTATAACAAGCAAAGGGGGAACTGTGAGGAATGACTTCCATCCCCAAGGGAACCTTCGCTAATTGGGGATAAAGCATACATGCCTAGGATGGTCTGTGGAGTGTGCCAGGAGATTGACATAAACCAGCTACCATGAGAGTCCGGGGAAGGAGAACTCTCCCAGCAAGGGTGAGTGAAAATAGTTATGTGGAAGAGTTAGCTTTTTGGGGGGGAGACAGTCTCACTGTGTTGCCCCCGTAGACTGCCATGACATCACAGCTCACAGCATCCTCAAACTCTTGGGCTTAAGCGATTCTCTTGCTTCAGCCTCCTAAGTAGCTGGGACTACAGGAACCCACCACAACACCCGGCTGTTTTTTGGTCGTAGTTGTCGTTTGGCAGGCCCAGGCTAGGTTTGAACCCACCAGCTCTAGTGTATGTGGCTGGCACCCTAGCCACTGAGCTACAAGTGCCGAGCCAAGGAGTTAGCTTCAATTAGAGCCTTCAAAGACCACCTGGGGCTGGGTGCATGGCTTACACCTAAAATCCAAGGACTTGGGGAGGCAACGGCGGGAAGACTACTTGAAGCCAGGAGTTCAATACCAGCTTAGGCAACAGTGAAACCATCTCTATAGACAAATGTTTAAATATTAGCCATGCTCAGTGGTGTATGCTTGTAGTCACAGTTACTCTAAAAGCTTATGTAAAAGGATCATTTGAACCTAAGAGTTTGAGGTTACAGTGAGCTATGATCATGCCACTGCACTCCAGCCTGGACAACAGAGCAAGACCCTGTCTCCCCCACCCCCCAAAAGACCACTGGGTTCAGTAGATTTAAGGGAGATGGCATTGCACACACGGCACTCAGCAGGAGCAAGTGTGTGGAATGCTGGGACAGGAACACACTTCGCTGAGTGGATGTGTGGGTGAAACTGCTAATTTTTTGTTTTTTTTAAGCTTTAGCATCCTTTAATAAAAAAAAGTTTCACTCTGTCCCTGGGGCTGTACTGCAGTGGTGTGAGAAACTGCTTGTTTTAGAAGTGAAGTGAGGAGAGCGTGGAATTTGGGTGTTAGCATTGATGGAACATGTAGGATCTGGCTGGGAGTTCCCCGGGGAAGTGGAACTGTCGTGGCTGTGTGACCTCTGGCTGGCTGCTGACCCTGCCCTCCTGCTCCCATCCCCAGCAGTGCCAGGGAAGAGCAGAGGGGATGCTAACAGGAACTGGGAGCCAGCGGGTATCAGAAACTGATGGGAGTCACTCGCAAGGCAGATTCAGAAGAGGCCTCACCCTTCATCAGGAGTTCCCCTCACCAAAGAGATGGATGGCACTTGCAGTCTGAAAACTTGGGGTGCCTAAAAGAAGGAGTGGTGGGTGGGATTCTCTGTAGGCTTGGAAACAACCAAGTCAACATGTATTACCGCTGACATTCTTCAAATAATGGGGGTTATGTGCAGATTCCCCTTGATTGATGAATTGAACGATGTTTTAACCAAGCAGGCACTTTTCAGCAAATGGTGCTCCTTCCCCTGCCAGCGTTCCCTGTGAAGCAGGTGCCTGTGTGTAAGCAGGCACCAGCACCTGGGGCCCGGGCAGCTCCCTCATGAGTTATTCCAGTTCTTAATCATCAAGGAAGGCTGCCTCATGGGCAGGAGGAGACCAAACACCACCAGTCGGCTCCCTGTGCTCCTCCCACAGAGCTCTGGCCTCTGCTGCAGGAGGACAGCATTAAATACACTTTAACCAAGGCCAAAAGTCACACTAAGGCCTTATAAGAATCTCCCTGTTGCTCAGACTGGTCTTGAACCTGTGAACTCAGGCAATCGACCCGCCTCGACCTCCCAGAATGCTGGGATTACAGGCATGAGCCACCACTGCGCCCATCCTCTGGCTATGTTTTAGTGACAGGGATTTTGCTCTTATTAAGGCTGGTCTCAAACTCACTCATGAGCTCAAGCAATCCACCTGCCTAATCCTCCCAGAGTGCTAGGATTATACGTGTGAACCACAACACATGGTCTAGGAGATCTACTTTTATCCCTGTGCTGTCTCAGGAGGATCATATGTGTCAATAATCTCCCGCCACCACATTTGAACCTCTTGTTACGCATTAGGACAAATGCAGTCATGTAGCCACCACCACAATCAACATATAAAATGCTTCCGTCACACCGAGAAACTTCTCCTGCTCCTTTATCTATCGATTTACTTATCATCCTTGTCCCCGATCTAATTTGTATCCTGGTAGGTTTGCAGTTTCAGTGTATAGTATAAGGGGACTTGTACCTTATGTGGCCTTTAGAGTCTGACTTAACTTACTACGATGCTTTTGAGATTCAACCATGTGTTGTGTATATCAGTACTTTGTTCCTTTTTCCTGCTGAATGATATCTCATGGGACTGCATTTTGATT
>CAUYON010138678.1:0-21590 GCA_963573935.1 Arctocebus calabarensis
AAAACACTAAAGCTCCTGGCAGAGGGAGAGAATTCAAGTGGGGAGAGAGCAGCTCTCTCCGTTTCTCTCCCAGTCTGTCCCCATCTCCTCCTTTAGGCCTTTAGTCTCAGGGTATATATAGGTGTATGGGTTCCTTGGCCAGGACACGAATGAATACAGTCCCTTCCGCTGGGGGCAAGGTGAATGAATATAACAATGAATGGATACAGTCCATTCATGGAATTGAGGCCTAGGAAATTCACAAGAAATTGGCCTAGGCATAGGAAATGGGGGTTCCATATTTAGTCCTAAGTGTAAAGTGAAGGAGACACCAAGGCACAGGTGTCTCCTCGGCAGTTGTCCAGCCTTTTTGGCTATTCGAGCCTCTGGTGGGGGTTGGAGGTCCCCCTCCTTGCCTGTCATCCAGCCCGCTGGTTCTTCAGCTGACTGAATTTTTTTCTATTTTTATTAGAGATCAGGTCTCTCTCTTGCTCAGGCTAATCTCAAACTCCTGAGCTCAAGCAATCCATCTGCCTTGTCCTCCCAGAGTACTGGGATTACGGGCATGAACCACCATAGCTGGCCATGTGTTTCTTATTTTTGAACCACATTTTTCTCCTTCTAATTTCCCATATTATTAGAGATGAATCATAATATAATCCATTTATTTACCAAAATAAACTATATTCTTAGTATGCTGGCTCTGATTATTTGCACAAAGTGCAGTGAGAATAATTATTAGATATCTAAGCTTTTCTCTCTTTGAAGTTGAATTTGCTAGGACCTTTTTATAAAGAGTCTCAGGTTAGACTTGAAAGCCTCTCACAAGCCAAGGTTTCATCTGTGCATTAGAGACTTGTATGCATTGGGTAAATTCCTCTTCTCTCAAGATCCCAAACCAATTTGGAGTTCCTGGACCTGTCAGAAAGTGACATTCTTTACTCACTGAAGATCAGGAAGTGTTATTAATGAGGTATCTGGCCAGTTTTCCAACAGGCTTTTTATTGGCTTTATAAAATCAACCTTAATTCCTTAACAAATTCTGGACACCTGGGAAACTATGTCCATCCATTCAAAGATTTGGTAAAATAATCAGTGTCTTTCAGTGTGTTCTATAGATGAAAACAGATTCTTATTGAACTTATGTAAATAACTATATTGAGGAAAATTAAGAATATTTACAAATGGGTTTCAAATTCCAGAGAAATCAAGGACAGAGAAAAATGTTTCAAATTTTGTTTTTAAGTACATACATATAAATAGCTCAAAAGATGGAAAAAGGATTTCTTGAGTTTTGGAAAACAGAACACAGCAATGTTTCAAACAAAAGTCATAAAACTTAGCTCAGTCCTGGGTAATTAATTTCTGTTCTGTTTGAGATTAGGTCAGCAATACTCATGGACATGTTATCTTTCTAATTAAAGTCTTGGAAGTTTGCTTTCAGTTCAGTGGTATATGATCTTCAAAGCTATCAGAAATTTATATTCAAGAGAACCTGTAAGCCTTTCCATTACTTTCCTTGAAGGACAAACTTCGAACTTAGCCAGTTTAAAAAAACACTTTCTGAGATGAATCAAAAATTATTACTGATAGCATACCATAAAGCAGACCAATATTTTACAATATTAGAACACATACACAAACATAATCCACAGAAAATTAAACATCATTTCATATTTTACAATGTTTCCTACACAATTTTAACATACCAAATAAGCCTAATATATCTTTCTTAGACTTTCAGGAGTCTTAATATTTAAAAAGCTAATTTGAGATCAAAAGGACCAAATATAGAATTTCAATTTTGGAAGGTTTGTCAAATATTAAAGGCTTAACACAGTTGTTCAAATAGGAATACAAGTCAAAAGATTCCAAAGGCAATACAGGCAGTTGTATGAGTGTAAATTTTAAGTTTTTTAAAGTTCAGTATTCTATAGTTAGCCAAAACCTGAAAACATAGTGATTGTTTCTTTCAGACCAGTTACTAAAAAGTAAAAAAAACAAAAAACAAAAAACAGCTTTCTTATAATGTGATTTTTAAATTAAAGGGAAATAGGCAACCATATTTTATAAAGCATAGCCAACTGGATCACATGTAAGTTCCTTCATAAATTCCCTCTCACGAGTTCTATTGAACCTGTACAGACAATCTACAAACATGGTACGTTTTCTGCTTTGTCTTCTTTTTCACTTTTAACCAGTCATTTTATTTCAGGACAAAAGATTACCATGTAAGATTCTTTCTTACACAAGGCAATTTTCCATTCTGTTTAATCTTCCTTACCAAAAAAACACTTTTCATACAACAGGATCACAACTTACTATAATCTTTCACTTAGCCAAACTGATGATTAGAAAAATTTAAAATGCAAAAAAAAAAAACTTATTCTTTGTCAGACAAAGGACTCAGTTTCCCAATCTAAACAGGTGAAGTATTATATCTTACAATTGACTCAGACATTTTATGAAACCTAGCATTACTTTAAGGCTTTAAATTACTGGAGAGTGTTCTGAAACCACAACATAGGCATAATCCCTAATGTCTTCCTGGTCCTTTTAAGTCTCACATAGCCATGTGACATCAAAGACAGCTGCAAAGGACAGGACCTGTGTCTTTAATTCATTTACCAGGTGCAGAGTTCAAGATAGAAATCAGAAAGACTGGAAGGTGGAGCTTCTCTCAGAATAGCTAGGGGGCCAAGTTGGAGCAGGGAAGAAGTGGCCCTGTGGGCTAGACTGTGGCCTGCAGCTGCTGGCCTAAGTACCAGGAACATGTCCCTAGGCCTCATCATAGCTGCCTATCTAGACCTCAGAATTCAGAGGCTCAAAAGCAAAAACATAAGCTCACGGTCAAATCCAGAAAATTTAAAAACATGATAGAGGTGGCAGTTTTATAAGCTTTGGACACTCTACAGAGGGCAACAATGTGAGACTCTATCTCAAAATAAATAAATTAATTAATTAATTAAAAAAGGGAGTAGGAAATGCCAATAAAAAACAAGTGCTTTGATGTTGTAAACAACCATTACTTTCCAGCTGTAATATAAATAAATTTTTATTTTTTAAAATACAACTTGATCACTGTAATATTTAGAATTTAATATTTTCCAATTTAATATTATCAATTTCCTGATAATATTTTCATAAGATGATTATTAAATATCCTTTTACATATGAATATCATTTAAATTTAATTATCTAGACCAATATATCTTAGATATTATAAGGATATGTGAGCTTTCCTTTTTAATATCTAATTAAAAATATGCATCTGAAGTAAACGCCTCCTAATCTTTGCAGATAGCAATACTATCAATGCAGAATTTTACTTGATATTATTTATGAGAAACTTCATACTAACACTTAAGTTTTACCCAAATCTTTTAAAGGATGTGATTTCTTTTTTTTCTTTTTTGCAGTTTTTGGCCGGGGCTGGGTTTGAACCTGACACCTCCAGCATATGGGGCCGGTGCCCTACCCGGTGTCTCTATATCACTGGCCTCTTTGTGCCATCTAGTGAATGTTTACAAAGTATTAGTAGAGGAGAAAATCCAGGAAGCTCTTGCTGGAGACATGCAATTTAATGATATTTGAGGTGTACAATTCTTTTTAAAAATCCACTTGTCATTGTTATTACTGAGTAAATGTTTATGCTCTTTTCACCAAATTCTTAGCCTCAAAAACGGAAGGTAATTTTTTTTTAAGTATTACAAAGGGATTTTATTTTATTAAAGAACATTTCCATGTGTAGCAGTTCCAAATAAAATAAATTTCAATTGTTTGTTTGGCTGGTGAAGAATTGTTTGTTTGGTTCCTAGAATAGGAGAATCTAGGAATTACACAGCGGGATGACAAGAGTCTCCTTTCAGGAAAATTCACCTGCAGGACTCAGACAGAGCAGGACCTGTGAGTCACATAGTCTGTAAAGAGAGATCATGAACGGCTGAGACACACACTTTGTCAAACAGATATTGAAATGGACACAACAGATTACGCTTGGTGACAGTTTACAGACTCAGAATAAGACAACGTAAACACTGACCACACATAGTAATTAGCATAGCACTGGGCTAAAGAGGAGAGAGGATAAACCATGGCCTCCTTATGTGTCCCACCAGCTCCAAGCTGAAGTGACTCCCCCTTTGGCCAAATACAACCTATGTCTTGACCTGTGTAAGTGCAGGTGATCATGAGAGGTCAGAGGGGGAACACAGTGAACACGCTACCTGAAATCACACCAGTTAATCTGCCTTCCAGAGAGTGCATTTCTGATATAGCAATGCCTCGCCTTCTTGCAGAGCTCTGCCTTCTTATCTGCTCTAAATCCTGGCCAAAGGTCCAAACCAGGAGAAGCCCACTTTGTAACTTGCAGACTCCCTCTCCTCTCCTGAGAAAGGAGGATGCCCCAGACATTCAAGCCCTCAAAGGAAAATACTAGGTGTCCTTTCAGAAGCAAAAGTCAAACAAATGAACAAAAATCCACACAACTATGAGGTCTCAGCTAAAATAGGACAAAGTATATCTTTACATACATATGTAAAGATACACATTTAGTGCATGTATATGCATTAAATAATCACAGTAGCGAGCACATCACTTAGTCATATTTTCTACACAATATTGACCAATACTCAAAAGTATTTCGTTACTGATTTCTTGTTTACTTTTTCCTATAACTTTCTTACCTGGAGTGTAAGCTCCATGTGGATTGGGTCCATGTTTATCTGGTCCAGTAGTGAACATAGTGCAGACCCAATAATGTTTGTTGAGTGAATCAGCAAATCAACACCAACATTTGCCTCCTGCTACTCCAGCTCGAGATGAGGGACATGTGGCATACCTACACCACGAAGACCGAGAGCCCACAGGGGAGTGGGCCAATAAATGGTGCAGGAGCAGAGATCTCTGGTGGAAAAGGACTCACAGGGTAGACGGAAGCCATAGAACTGGCACAAGGGCCTGTTTCAGTTAAGGGAAACAGCATCTACAATTGCGCCAAAAATGAACAGAAAGAGTACTTTTGACCTGAATTTGGTTATAGGGGTAAGGAATTGAGAGATCTTCATTTCATTGCTGTAATTGAAAGAAAATTAGAGGCCAGGCACAGAGATTCATGCCTGTAATCTTAGCACTCTGGGAGGCTGAGGTGGGAGGATTGCTAGAGCTCAGGAGTTTGAGACCAGCCTTAGCAAAAGCAAGACCCCAACTCTATTAAAATAGAAAAAACTGTCAAAAAAAATAAAATAGAGAAAACTACATGGGTGTTATGGTGGGCTCCTATAGTCCTAAGAAGAAGGACGGAAGGGAGGGAGGGAGGGAGGGAGGGAGGGAGGGAAGGAGGGAGGAAGGAAGG
Source organism: Arctocebus calabarensis (assembly GCA_963573935.1). Taxonomy (NCBI): domain Eukaryota; kingdom Metazoa; phylum Chordata; class Mammalia; order Primates; family Lorisidae; genus Arctocebus; species Arctocebus calabarensis. Next base: position 5,333 of record CAUYON010138678.1, read on the forward strand.
AAGGAAGGGAGGAAAGAACATTAATGCAATGTGGAAAGGGGTGAAGTGTTGGGTCAGGATTCATTTCCTTTTGAGAGTAGATCTGGATTCTTTCCTCTCTTTTAGCCATATTCAGATTTTAAATATTAATTTGAAGAACTGACATCTGCTTGTCTAAATGGGATCCCAGACAGCAGGGATGATGTCACCCTTTATTGCTGCAGCTCAGCGAAGTGAACAGTGCTAGCACCTGGGGATTACTGAACAAAAAGTAAAAGTACAGAAAAAAATCCTCTGAAACCAACTGGACAGGGTGACTGTGACTTCCTACAGGGATTTCCAGGGAGGACAGAGGGAATATTTGATTGTACAGATGGAATATCAGATAGTCCAAAGGTCTTATTACACATTCGTCCTGAGCCAAGATACTCTAACTTTTTAATTCTGAGTTTTATCCTAAGATAGGACTAGTAAAACTGTCCTTATAGAGATTTTATAAGGGAAAAAATGAAAGATTGTATGTGAAACTCAGCTCAAGACATAATATGTGCTGACTGTTGGTTTGCATGACGCAGCTCACCGCACTCTGATTACCTCATCCACTCCACTGGAGAACACAAAAGCAAGAGGCCTGTCTTAGTCATCTGTGCGTTCCTGATACCTGGAGTATTTCTGTCTTAGTCCATTCCTGCTGCTATAATAAAAATGTCTTAGACTGGGTAATTCACAAGCAACAGAAGTTTATTGCTCACAGTTCTGACGGCTGGAAAGTTCCAACAGATTTGATGTTGGCTGCGGGTCCATTTTTCATAGCTGTCACATGCCACCTTCTAATTGTGTTTTCACATGATAGAAAAGCAAATAAGCTCTCTGGGGCCTCTTTTACAAGGCACTAATCTCATTCATGAGGGCTCCATTTCCAATAGGGGTTAGTTTTCAACATATGAATTATTTTGGGGGGGATCTGAACTCTTGTATGAGCTCAGCAGATGCTCAGCTTATACAAGAAGGATGGCAGACGCTGCTAGCTGCCTATACATGTCCATTTCCTATTTTTTCTAACAATACAGACTTTATTTTAGGTGAAAATGTGCACAGCTAAAGTATACATCTTACCAGGCACCCTCACAGCTAAGTGGCCAAGCATGACCGTGGAAAATAGTTTACCGATTTGTTGGGGATCTCTAGGAAAGTCACTTTCCTCACACCTTCCTCCTATGACCTCATCCTCTTTCTCTTTTCTTTCTTCTGGGAGGGAAAACAGACAAGAGGCTGAAGTTGAGGCAGCCACCTTGTGACAATGAAGCGGCAAGTAGTGGGACAAACAGCTCCTGGTAGGGATGGTGAAGTATGGGATGAAGGGATCCCAGGACACTCCTGGTATTACACAGCCATTGCCCCAACTCTGAACTGATAAGCTACTTCCCGTCCACAGAAGGGGTTATATGGATGCTACTTGCTCCGTTTCATTTATCAACTGTCAATAGGCTAATCTATCTTACAGTTAATCACCCAGGTTTGTCAACATCCACATGGAAGAATTAAAAGTAGGCTATGTTCAAACTGATTTTATTTGGAGAAATCCAAATGTTTGAGATAATATAAAAATAACATTCTCTTGCTTTTATCTCCTGATTCTTAAAAAAATTCAAGTAAAGCTACGCTTACACTAAAATTCTGATGTCCATTTCCTAACAATTATGTAAAAACATATTAGCAAACTCTAAATAATACAGAAGACTAACACAATTATTGGGGTTGTTTCAAGTCAAAGTTATCTTAATTATGGTTTCTTAATTCTGGTTTGAATCAGTCTGGGACTGTCAATAATCTAATTTTGTAGGCTTAATTTAACTTTATAATTTTTGTTTTAATACATAATACACAGTGGGATAACTATGAGAAAATGTTCATTTCTGAAAAACTAATGAAATTACTTGTATAAAACAAGCAACAGACTCAATAATTTGGGGGTATTATTTTTTTCTTAAAAAATTGTCTCAGTGCTCCCCCTTGTGGTTTCTCTCAAAATAGACATTTATCTGTTCTGGATTTAAGCCACTTTCAGAGCTTCTTAAATTTTCTAGAGAATTTAGCCAAAGTCCTTTCTCTCATTGCTTACAGCACTCACGCAAACATGGTGACGTTCCTAAAACCCCCTGGACTCTCTGTAAGAAGTGTGACAAGCACAAACCTCACAATGACATGGTGCAAGAATGCCAAGGGTTCTCTGTGTGTCCAGGGTGAATAGCAGAGTGGCTGTGGTGGGCAGACTCAGCCTATTTTCTGGAAAAAGGTTAAAAGCACAAGGGAGGTTGTGCCGAGGCCTGGGTGTGTTGAGCCCAACTCCAGATCTAAGATGACTCTGGCTTTTAGGAGACGCAAGCATTTTGAACTGGGAAGAGGTAAGAAGAGAAAAGGCCAAGTGAGCCAATTCTAAGTGCCTTTTGTCTTATTATGAAGACCATAAAATCTTGAGTTTATGTTTACTTCACCAGGTTACAATTGGTCTTTTGAAAGAGAATAAACTAGAGCCATTACTAAAATTCCTCTTACGGGGAAATTTATGCTTTATGAAAAACAAAAAGAACAAAATTTACTCAAACTCTAAATTATTGGTATAAATGACAAACTATGCAGTGAAGCTGCATGAAACCTAAACCCCAAGGTTTAAAGGTAGCTATTTACCCTCCCGTCCATTCAGAAACATTCATGACTACCCACTATATGCCAGACTCTGTTTTAGATGTCAAGGATTCATTGGTAACCCAGGAAGCACCATGCCTCACATGCAGTGGGGATCGCAGATAAAGCCAAAGAAACAAATGAAATGCCCATAAACCCTCACAGGAGTGGAAATAGAGAAGAGCTGTGAGTAACAGGGTAAGGTTTTCAGAAGGCAGATTTATGTTGATCTCTTGGAAGAGAAGGAATCAGCCCTGTGAGAAATGGGGCAGCATCCCTGGCCCAGGAAGGAGCAGAGATGCTGTGGAGAAGGCCAGGCTCAGGCAGCCAAGGGAAATAGCCCTGGAAGGTCAGGAGGGAAGCAAAGTGGAGCCCAGCAATTCCCTAAAGAACATGGTAAGAGGCCAGATGTGGTGGCTCACCTCTGTAATCCCAGCAGTCTAGGAGGCTGAGGCAGGTGGATTGCTTGAGCTCAGGAGTTGGAGACCAGCTAGAGCAAGAGTGAAACCCCTGCTAAAAGAAGAAAAAAAATAGCAAGAGTTGTGGTGCATGCCTATAGTCCCGGTTACTTGGAAGGATGAGGCAAGAGAATTACTAGAGCCCCAAAATTTGACTTTGCTGTGAGCTATGACACCATAGCCCTCTACCCGGAGCAAAGAGTGACACTCTGTCTCAAAACAAAACAAAAGAACACGGCAAGAAACTTGGATTCTATTCAAATTGTAGTGAAAACCTATTTCAGATACACATGCAGGAAAGTGAATGAAACAATTTATGTTTTGGCTTGGTGCTTGTGGCTCAATGGGCTAAGCACCAGCCATGTACACCTGAGCTGGCGGGTTCAAACCAGGCCCGCCAAACAACAATGACTGCTGCAACCAAAAAATACCCAGGCGTTGTGGCGGGTGCCTGTAGTCCCAGCTACTTGGGAAGCAGAGGCAGGAGACTCGCTTGAGCCCAGGAGCTGGAGGTTGCTGTGAGCTGTGATGCCATGGCACTCTATCCAGGGTGACAGCTTGAGGTTCTGTCTCAAAAAAAAAGAAACAATTTATGTTTTAACGAAATCGCTCTCGCCACGTGGAGAATGGGTGGGAGGGAAACAAAAAGGGAAGGCGACATGTCAGCTTACAAGACTCAGGTATGCTGGCAAGATATGGCAGTGGCTTGGACTCAAGTGACTCAGGGGGTAGGGGGTTGAGTGCTTATTTAAGATGTGGCTTGGAGGCAGAATCAAAAGACCCAGCTGAAAGACTGGATACAGGAGAAGAAACCAAAAACAAGCACCTAGAGAAAGATACATCCAGGTAAGGAGAAAGTGGCAGGGCATGTGTTTGAGGCAAGGATGGCGGAAAATGTTTGAAGTAGAAAACAAGAATAACTCCCAGAGGTTCTTTGAAGAAACTGACTCTGTTTACAAAAAACAGGTAAACAAGGAAGAAATAGAGAAGTCTGGTAATGTGTATGTCATACATTTATACAAGGTCTGACAATTAAGTGAACTTGCCACCATGCTCTTGTGTCGGCAGCACTGTACAAACAGTGTGGGCAGGCTTCATAACTATGGTCTATCAGCATCTCACATCTGTATTCATGTCAACATGTGGCGGTGTCTTGCTGACTGGTGCTCTTTACTGCTGTTGCATGTTTTTGTGTGCTATTGAGAGAATGTTGGAACTTGAATTAGAGCAAAAAACAAATGTTCATAAAGTTCTTGTTATGCTCGGCAAGAGCGGAAGTGAAAGCACAGAAGTGTCAATCCAGGTTTATGGGGATAATGCCATGAAGAAAACAGCAGTGTATAAATATGTTAAACATTTTTCTGAGGGCAGAGAAAGCATCACTGATGAAGAAAGGTCAAGGTGGCCAATAACAAGTAGAACTGACGAAAATCTTAACTGATAATCTTGGCATGAAAAGGTGTGTGCAAAAATGCTCCCAAAGGAGCTCACCAATGAACAAAGCAAATGAGAGTGGAAGTTTGCCAAGACCTTTTGGAGAGGAAAGATAATGTTTTGGGCTGTGTTCTCACTGGCAATGAAACATGGATGTACCTGAAACAAAGCATCACCATGCACAATGGAAGTCAGATAATTCTTTTTTTTTTTTTTTTTTAGAGACAGAGTCTTACTTTATCGCCCTCAGTAGAGTGCCAAGGCATCGCACAGCACACAGCAACCTTCAAATACTGGGCTTAGGTGATTCTCTTGTCTCAGTCTCCCAAGTAGCTGGGACTATAGGTGCCCGCCACAACGCCCAGTTATTTTTCTGTTTTGCAGTTCAGCAGAGGCTGGGCTTGAACCCACCACCTTCGGCACCCTACTTGCTGAGCCACAGGTGCCGCCCAAAGTCAGATAATTCTTGATGACCAAAAAAGTTTCATCAGTCCAAATCAAGAGTCAGATTATCAGAGGGATTGTTTATTTGAATTTATAACAACTGGACAATTAACCAGGTTTACTCTTTGGAAGTGCTAGAAAGTCTGCATGAAAAAGTTAGGCAAAAATGACTTGAACTTTTCACCAACAACTCATGGCTTTTGTAACACAACAATGCACCAGTTCACACAGCACTGTCTATGAGAGAATTTTTAGCCAGAAAACAAATAACTGCATTGGAACACCCTCCCTGTTCACCTGAGCTGTCCCTCAATGAAATTTTTCTTTACTTGAAGATAAAGGAAATATTGGAAGGAAGATAATTGATGACATTCAGGACATCAGGGATAATGCGACAACAGCTCGGATGGCCATTCCAGAATTGCTCTGAAGGATGGATGAGTCACTGGCATTGGTGCTTTGCTTCTCAAAGGAAGAACTTTGAAGGTGGCCACAGAGATACTCATCAATGAGGTAGGTAGCACTTTTTCTAGGATAGTTCAAGAACTTATTGTCAGATCTCGTATATGGAAGACACCTAGGGAATGAATAGCTCTCCAAGAAGTAAGTAGCTTTGAATTTCAGGTTATATTGCAACTTCGGCAAATAACAGTAAAAGTTCAGAGAAGGGGCAAAAACAAAGGAAAAGGACTTGAATCTCCAGGGGTGATAACTTGGGGAAAGGCAAACACGTGGCAGATAAAAGCTAGTTAGTGAACTGTTTTCATGTATAATAGTTTCTCTGGTACCATCGCTAGGTCAGTAAAGGTCTTTATTCTTCCTGGTAGAAGCAGGATATGTCCTACTTTTAGGCAAATGGAGGGAGGGCAGAGATATTTCCCGTTTCTGCTTCTTAAATGTCTTCAGCTCAAAGATTCTTCATATTTAGGGGTGATAAGTTCTGGTCTCCTCTAGAGGTTGTTACACTTGACATGGTTTTGAGACATCCAAGGAAAGCGGTTAAGTAGAAGTTAGGCTTCTAGGTCTAAAGATCAAAGGATATGTTTTCAGGGCATGGAATTCTAGGCATTGACAGTAAATTCAAGATATTTAACACCTCAGATCTGTTCAGATCACTGAAAGAAGATGTGTAAAGAGAGAGAAGCCGAGGACGCACACACGTTAAGGTCCATCAAAGAAGGAGGAACCAGTCAATCATAACTAAAAGCCTATGAATACCACAGAAGATTCCTTTGCAAGAGGGTAGATGAAAATGTTTTCATTAAGGTATAGATAAACCTGGTAAAACCAAGCTGGTTTGAGTTTGCTAGCACTATGTACATGCTATGGTCTAAATGCATGTGTTCCAAACAAAATTCATGTGTTGAAATTCTAGCCCTCAAAGTGACAGTATTAGGAGATGGGGCTTTGGGAAGGGATTAGTTCATGTCACAAATGAAGCGATGCCCTGATCAAATATGCCCAAGAGAGGCCCCTCACATCGTCCAGCCAAATGAAGACACAGCAAAAAGATAGCTATCTCTGAACCTCACCAGATTTGAAATCCGCCAGCACCTTGATATTGGTCTTCTTGGCCTCTGCAACAGTAAGATACATGTCTGCTGTGTCTAGCCCCGCCCCTCAGTCTATGGCATTTTGTTACAGCAGCCTGAGCAGATAGAGACAGGGAAGATGAGATTAGCAAGCCCCACAGAGTGAGCAAGGGAGCCAGTAGAGACAAAAGGTGGTGCAATTCTGTGATGCCTCTAACCATAGGATGATGTAGATAGGGGTCCATAGAACTAGGGGGAATACGTGTTCAAAACTATTTCTTCTTTTTTTATTGAGACAGCATCTTTATCTGTCACCCTTGGTGGAGTGCTATGGTGTCACAGCTCACAGCAACCTCAAATTCTTGGGCTTAAGCGATTCTCTTACCTCAGCCTCCCAAGTAGCTGGGACTACAGGTGCTTGCCACAATGCCTGGCTATTTTTTTGTTGCAGTTGTCATTGTTGTTTAGCAGGTCCAGGTCAGGTTCGAACCCACCAGCCTCAGGGTATGTAGCCAGTGCCCTAACCACTGAGCTATAGGCATCGAGCCTATTTCTTCTTTTTAAGTATCTATTTTGCTTCCAAATTTTATTATGAAAGTGTTCGAATACACCAAAAAAAGAAGTACAAAGAGCACCTATATTCTAATTGTGATTGTTTTGATGTACTTGCTTTATTTTTTTCAAATATACACACTGATAATTTACCTAAGTTTGCAAAGTAAATTGCAGGTAATCACAACATTTTACCCCGACATATTTATGCCTTCATTCCCTAAGGATAAATTCTCCAACATAACCAAAATATCTTTACTGTAAGGAAATTCCTGAAAACATTTCTAAAAATTTCTAATATCCAATCCACCTTCAAATTTCTCCAATTGTCTCTGAAAGCACTTTTATTTTATTTTATTTATCTATTTATTCATTTATTTTTGAGACAGAGTCTCAGTCTGTCATGCTAGGTAGAGTGCTGTGGCGTCATAGCTCACAACAACCTTGAACTCTTGGTCTCAAGCCATCCTCTTAGGACTACAGGTGCTTGCCAGATGCTTGGCTAATTTTTATATTTTTAGTAGAGATGAGGTCTCACTCTTGCTCAGGCTGGTCTCCAACTGCTGAGCTCAGGCAGTCCACCTGCCTGGACCTCCCAGAGTGCTAGGACCACAGGCATGAGCCACCACACCAGCCTTCTAAAAGCTTTTCTGGGAGCTGTCATTCCAAATCAGGATCCAGCCAAGGTACCTGTTTTGCCTTTGATTATTATTTTTCTTTAGTTTCTTACAACATTTCTTCCATCTCTTTTGGGTATATGTGTGTCACACTGCCTTTCTCAGAGAGTTCAGCAAGGCAGTTGTCTTATGGAATTGCCCACATTCTAGTTTTGTGTTATTATTTCCTCATTATTTTTCTTATTTCTATGATATATCCCAGTTTTTCTACAGTAACCAGAAATTAGTCAAATGTTTAAGTGATACTTAACATCTTGGGCAAGGACACGGCATATGTGCTGCCATCTATGGGATAGTGCAGGGTACCAGATGGCACATACACCAGGTTATGTTGTCATTTATTGGATTTTTTTAGCAATACAACCAAACTTCTCCTTTATAATAGTATATTTTTTACTCTTGCAATTGGTAAGCAATCTTTGGAGTGCTATTTCAGAACAATGCAAATATCCTTCTTTTCAATAAGCCTTTCCCCCAATAGTTTTGCCTCCATTGCTAAGCATTGCTGAAATCAATTATTATGTAGTGGTTGATGTTCTCACTGGAAAAGGTGATTTTTTTCTAATTCCTTCATTCTTTCTACATTTGTCAGCTGGCTTTCATCTGTGTAGAAGAGTTTACTCTTTTTACTTAATTGCTGAAGTCAAAGACATTGGTATGTCTGATTTTTTTTTTTTTTGCGGGGAGACACTTTCTTTTACCTTCCTAAGTTCTCCAATTGGAGCCCTGGAAATTAAACTGAAAAATAACTAATGAGAAAAACTAAGAGTTTGTTAACCCATGGAGCATGTGGCAGATTGGTAGAAACTCAGTGATGAGTAACTAACAATAATTAGAACTTAGGTTTACATGTTACTTAAACAAAGAACAATAAACTTATGCAGAAGAGACAAGACAAAGGGAAGGGGGTTTAGGTGTTCAGGGACAACAAACTGTGAGGAAATAACACATGCAGAGAAACTCATGGAAGAAAACCCTGTTTTAGCAAGGTTTGTTATGTGGATTCCTCTAGGTGCCTTTTGGGGGCTGATTAAGAGTCCTGTGTTATCTCTGGCGATAAGAACCTAAGCCTGCTCTTAGGGAAATGGGGGAGCAGGTATCTTTTTATTGGTATCTGTTTTCTCAATTGTCTTCAGCTCAAAAGAATCTTTATGCCAAAGTAGCATATTTGGGGGTGGCATATTTTGATCTCCCACAAGTACTAATAAACATTATATGTTGGAGACATGTGGATAATTTAGAAGGAGGACCCAGAAGAAACAAGCCCTTGAGAAGGTGAAAACAAACAGAACCAAGAGCTAAATGTTGCAGTTGATGTTGGCTGGAGACACAGCTCTACCATATGGCTGGGGTCAGGGTGGGAGGGTTGGAGTCTTAGTTGTGAGAAAGGGAAGGAGTAACTCCACGGCTAGGCATCCCGACAGAAATAACTTAAAAACCAAGATAAAACATGTCCATCGAGATCACCTTATAGTAAAAGGAAAACATTGTTTAAAATGGGAAGTAGGTGGGGTGGCACCTCTGGCTCAGTGAGTAGGGTGCCAGCCCCATATACTGAAGGTGGCGGGTTCAAACCCATCCCTGGCGAACTGCAACCAAAAATTAGCTGAGCATTGTGGTGGGCACCTGTAGCCCCAGCTACTTGGGAGGCTGAGGTAAGAGAATCGCTTGACACCTGGAGTTGGAGGTTGCTGTGAGCTGTGATGCCACAGCACTCTACCCAGGGTGCCAGCTTGAGGTTTTGTCTCAAAAAATAAATAAATAAATAAAATGGGAAGTGGGGCAGTGCCTGTGGCTCAGTAAGTAAGGTGCCCGCCCCATATACCAAGGGTGGCGGGTTCGAACTTGGCCCCAGCCAAACTGCAACAACAAAAAAATAAAATAAATTAAAATAGGAAGAGTAAAGGAAGAGCAATAGAAGAAATGGCAAAGGCTATTATTACATTTTCACTCTCTGTAGAATAGCATGTCACTAAAACAAAGATCACCAAGAAACTTATGGAAAAATAAGAACCCAGCAAGTGAAAAGAAAGTCAAGACTTTTTTAAAGTTAGAAGAAACAACCTCCCACCCCAAAAGGCCTCTAAACAGTGAGGAGACGTTTTTTCCAAAGTCTCCAAACAAAATAAAATAAAATAAAATAAGAAAAATAGTTTTCCAACCAATATATTCTAATTTTTTTTTTCTTTTTTTTACCAAAAGCTAGCTTTGGGTGGGGTGGGGACGACTCATTTCTTTGCATGAGTCATCCTGTAGGGGGCAGGCAAGTCCGCTTTTTACAAGGCCTTCACCCAGCAGAGCTGGACGACAGTGGGCCTGTAGGGCTATTTCATCTACATGGCTCCCCCTTGCGGAGGATAACAAAATTAATTTAATCAGTTTCCTTTTTCAGTCACTGGGTATAAACTGTTACTCACAAAGAGAAGTTTATTCTTGAAGATTCTATTTGAGAATATTAATGATAGGAAGAAAAAAAACAGCTTTTAGAAAAAAATAGCATGCCAGCAGACCAAAGAAATAATTCTTATATAGTTTTTTAAAAAGTAAAACTCTACAATCAAAAGAAGTCTGAACCTGTGTCCTGGAAAGCCTAAACAATCAATATTTTGATATTTTACATACTATGTATTACTCACATTATATTCACTTATTATAAATTATAACTTAAATAATGATCGGGCAAGAAAAAATACAAGCTTCTGAAAGAGATCAGTAAAAACCAGGCCCAGAACCCCAGATAATTACTGACAGGTGAAAAATAAAATCATGTCAGGTGTCTCCACTTTTGCCACATGAATGCCACATAGCTCAGCAGCGTGTGAGGACATGTACCCTCCTGTCCACAGAGCAGTGCATCGTCTGGGCAGCTGCGATCCAAGGGCCTCCTTCTGGGGCCCACCCTGGGCACTTTAGAAAGCCTGCAGCTCAGATGTCACCCAGAAAGTCTGACTTCATGTAACTCAAAGGCAGCCCTGTGTGTGCAGGCAAGGGGTTCCCACACACACGTAGGTATCTCCAAATAGCAGAGTGCTTGCTGTCAGAGAAAACCTTGTACTTTAGATTGCTTTAAATTATTATTTCATTCCCAGACATTTCACAATGTCCAGATGATGAATCTACGTTTATACACTAAGCTTTTTCCAAGTGACTGATTTCTCTCTGAATTCTCCCAGGCCAAGAAGAACGCTCACTAAAATTACATCAAACCTGTTATATATAGACTATATATTAGTCTATATACTAGTTTATATACTATTATATATATCATATATATTTATGTAGAATATAATCGTATTATAGTAAAATAGTAGATACAGAATCGTAAATGCCATCATTTTAAACTAGAATGTATGAGTATGTACACATACATTTACTATTTATTTGCTATTTTCACTTAAAACTCTGTTGTAGGGCAGCGACTGTGGCTCAAAGGAGTAGGGCACCAGCCCCATATGCTGGAGGTGGTGGGTTCAAACCCAGCCCTGGCCCAAAACTGCAAACCACCCCCCAAAACAACTCTGTTGTAATAGCAAGATAGAAATGTTTTAAAGGGACGACAAGAATTGGTTACGTGATGGCAGAGGTGAGAGATAGAAGTAGGTCATGAGAGGTTGGTAGGCAGAGGGAGAAGTAGCCAGCAGCAGAACGGAGGGATGTCTACAGAGGACACACCAACTTCATCCCCATCCTCTCTGCCTGCTCCAAAGCACCCCGTGGGCTCACTGTGCCTGTGGGATTGGGGGCAGGCTGCAGAGACAGAGCCAGGAAGGCGGAAGGAAACAGCATGGAGTATGGTTTTCATTCACATTTGAAAGATTTGATAGAAAATTGGCTTGGCACCTGTGGCTCAATGGGCTAAGGCGCCAGCCACGTACACCTGAGCTGGCAGGTTTGAATCCAGCCTGGGCCCTCCAAACAACGCCCAGGCCCGCCAAACAACGACGGCTGCAACAAAAAAATGGCCGGGCGTTGTAGCAGGCGCCTGTAGTCCCAGCTGCTTGGGAGGCAGAGACAGAAGACTTGCTTGAGCCCAGGAATTGGAGGTTGCTGTGAGCTGTGATGCCACAGTACTCTATCCAGGGTGACAGCTTGAGGCTCTGTCTCAAAAAAAAAAGAAAAAGAAAATTACGTAGATAGATTCTTCCTTTCACCTGGTAATATAAAAATCACAAGAAACCTCATTACTTAACATACTTTGTACATTTAAAATAAATTTGCATTGTAAATAAATGTGTTTAAAGGTATTTATAATCTTTAATCATTATAACAAATTGTTATGAGAAAACCAAGATACAATATCTTCAGGAATTATGTGAGAAATTCCCTTTTAACTAGAACCCCTGGAATTCCTCTGTAAAGAGAACAAGTAGAAATACAGCAATAGGAGTGTTGTTAGTTTGTTTTTTCAGACATGGTCTCACTCTGTCGTCCTGGAGAGAGTGCCGTGGTGTTAGAGCTCACAGCAACCTCAAACCCTTAGGCTCAGGCAATCCTCTTGCCTCAGCCTCCCAAGTAGCTGGGACTGCACCCACCACAATGTCCAGCTAATTTTTCTATTTTTAGTAGAGATGGGGGTCTCACTCTTGCTCAGGCTGGTCTCCTGAGCTGAAGCAAGCCATACACCATGGCTTCCCAAAGTGCTGGGCTTACAGGTGTGAGCTACCACTCCCAGCCTAAGGAGTGGTATTTTTATCAAAAGAGAGGAGGTAATCAAAACTGTTAAATGTGTGGGAGAGTGGATGATACAATCAGTGATTTTATAGGCATGAATATTCACATCTTCTCAAATTTGAAAACCCTTAGACTGAATAGGGCTAGTCTTTTCCCCTCTAATTCTCAGGGAATTACTTGCTACCTGGCATAACAATCATTCAACAGTGAAATTCTGCTTACTCTTGGTGGTGCATGGTGGCTTTGTTATTGCAGTTGTTGGCTCTGGCCCTTGAGATAACTCAACATGGAGGCGGGATGACCATCTGGTCACACAGTCTTTGTGAGAGGACCCAGATTCCACAGGAAGTGCTGACCATCTCCCCAGGCCATGGCCCACCCGAGCACTTGGTCTGTGTGCAGTGTTACTCTGGGCCAGGAGACGCAGCAGTTCAACCGTTCTAACAGTTTCTGAAAGATATCATTTTAACTCTTCTCCTTTTCCTTTTAATTGATGTGATGTGCAGTCATATAACTTCATGAGATTTGGTATAAACAAATACACCTTGCCCTAAATCAAAGCATAGTGTCAGCCATTGCAAAACTCCCTTCTACGTAAATAGAGCCACCATTAACATTGTATTTTATATACACCATGCATCTGTTACACAACTATGCACACATTTCAGAAGAAACTGCCATGTACTTGGTGCCTTTGTGCACCAGCTGTGGTCCGAATTTTTATTTTTATATGACTTGTAATAACCACATATACTTTGTGGGGCTCTGAGTTAGGATCGATGTTTTACTGTAAAATCTTATCCCCCCTTTATCGCATACTGTATAATAGTATGTATACTTTGTTTGATCCATTAAATAATTAAGAGTCATGAATGTTTTCCTTAGCCTCATATTTCCAAATTATATGTTGCAACCAATTCCATCTCTGCCCAAATAGGATGAAACAATTCCTGGAATATGGACCAGATGGCTCTGATTGGTCTCCATTGTTATCTGTGGCCTGCTTAAATTAATTCACTTTCTTGCATCTGACTTTCTTTGTGTGTAAAATTGGGCCAAAGTGCCAAACCCAAAGCTGTGTTAGTCAATGACCATACGGGCAGAATTCTCTGATCTCCTTCTTGATAGGCATAAGCACAGATACTTACTGTCCATGGTGGGTTATTGTTTGTTGTTATTTTCCTAGAATAATGGTGAGAAAAGGAACATTTACGATACATCAGTGGGGGTTTTCAGGCAAGAGTCTCCACCTTGCTAATTTTTGTGCCACCTTTATACACGCTGCTAACTGAAATAGCAATGTGTATGCTTATAATTTAAATAATTTATCTTCCTTCTCACCCCAACATAGCTGCTCAGATGTTCAAGAAATCAGGTTTGTGACTACAAGATGAAAGTGTATTATCCTTTCTGTGCCCAGCATAAGTTCTAGAAACTCTGTGCCAATCAGCAGCTTTGCATCATTTTCATAATTAACCAAATTATAAGGTGTGAGGGATTTCACTCTTGATTTTGTCCTGTCAAATATTTCCATTTACTGATTGCTTAGTCACTCTATAACTTTTCTAATGAAGGCAATATTTTAAAACATGAATAATGCATAAATGCCAAGGTGACTAAGTTGTGGATACCACATTCTCAGGAAATAGAACATTCACTTATCACACAAAATATTTCAGCTTTTATTTTAAACTGAGCTCCTCTGCAACATGGAGTTTACGCATTTCTCAAGAGAAAACATAAGCGTGTAGATTACATAATTGTACTAAATTATGTAAAAGCAAATAGACATTTTTGAATATTTGAAGTAGTGAAAACAGACAATATATTTTACACAAAGACTGCAAGAATTCAACACAGCATTAAAAACTGCATGACAGTATAAATAAATTCTATTTGGGCCTGCTTTATTTGCATCTACCTATTTCCTAAGACATAAAAAGAAACTTGGAAACATACAGTCTGGATTTATGCATGCTCTTGTGAAAGGCAAAAGCCTAAAGATAATGGTACAACAGTTTATCCAATAATTTAGATAGCCAGACTGAAACTGATCGCACATAAACACTAAAATGGCAATCCATACTGACATCCAGCAGGACAACGGTCATCTCCACAGATTTCAAGACAGTCCCAGGTCAGTCCATAGTAGAGATGATACAGTGGCGGATGAATGACTCAGCTCCGCCTCGTCCTTGTCCAGGTCTGAATTAAGACAGATGGGGGTTCAAGTCCAGCAATCACACCTGGCTGTGTTGGTGGCCAAACATCTATTTTATCTTTTATCCATCACCTTAAGAATCACAGAGGATTCATAAAAGAATTTTAAGCACTTCAAAGAGAATCAATAGAATGTTTCCCAAAAACGTGAAAGATAATTAAAATGAATTCCACCAAGCCTCTGAACTCCACCAGCAGAGGCCTGCTCAAATGCCGTGAGGTCCACCGTTCAAATACATTGGACATGGAAAAGCTTGATTTTGAACACTCAAGGCAGAAAGTTTCCAAATTTACATTTTCTAAACTAATAGCTAGGAATTATATCAATGTTACTAATAATGCTGAGCACTAAGAAAGCAATTCAGGGAGGGAGTTTGCACCCTGCCCTACAAGGGAGAGCCTTTTCCTTCCATATACTTATTAAAAAGTATTTTGAAACTAAATAATCAAGAAGTTGATTGAAGATGCCAAACTAAACCCTGCCCAACGCTCACACACGTTCTCGCATGTAACACACAGCCTGGCCACAGGAAACAAACATTGCTGGAGATGTTCATTCTTGTTTGGAATTCATTCCGAAGAGTAACGCCTCTTTAAGCACTGTAATCCATGATTACAATCTGGTTCCTGGTCAGCCCTCACGTCTCGGGTGTAAACTGCAGATCCGAGCAAACCCCCGTGCCAGTGCTCTCTCTCTATCCACTTTTGTCTCCTATAAATAAAGACATGATAAAGGTAGGATGCCGACCTGTCTGCCTTGTGAGATCAGAACCAGGTGGTCAGCACGTGTACACGGGCCACCTGGATGCCGTCGGAGGTGCGCGATAAAGCACAGGTGGACAGGAGTCCAGGGAAGGAAATCACCCAGCTTCCTGCTCTCCCTAAGGCGAAGGCGAGGAAGAAGAGAGAAGAGGAAGAAGGAGGGAATGGGCTGCATTTCTTTTTATCTAAGCAGGTCCGCACAGTAACTTGTGAGATTAGGACATATACTTGCAAGAATTACGTAGTCCTGAAAAAGAGTACTCACATAAACAATTACAACGAGCAAAGGGGTGCTAGGGGACTGGAGTCACTAGAGGCCTTTGTACACAGCAGCGGGGACTCCTGTACCCTCCAAGGGCATAAAGCAGGCAGCCGGTGCGCGCCGCCGCGGACGCAGAGCGCTGGGCCGCTGGCTCCTCCAGGGGGCGCCAGAACCGCGCGCCGGGTGCCTCTCCCGGCCCTGGGCCGCTACTGCCCGGCGAGCTGGTCCACGCGGCAAACGAGTCACCGAGCATTTTCAGGAGAGATGGGGGAAAGCAAGGGGACAAGGAAAGAAGGGGCTGGGACAGGAAAAAGAAAGCTTCACTATACTTATACTCTAGGCAGGCACGGCCGCCTCCTCCCTGTGGTTCCCCGCCGGGGCGCCCCGACACCCCGACACCCCGCACAGGAGCACACCCCGCCGGGGCGCCCCGACACCCCCACACCCCGCACAGGAGCACACCCCGCCGGGGCGCCCCGACACCCCCACACCCCGCACAGGAGCACACCCCGCCGGGGCGCCCCGACACCCCGACACCCCGCACAGGAGCACACCCCGCCGGGGCGCCCAGACACCCCACAC
>CAUYON010138679.1:0-10144 GCA_963573935.1 Arctocebus calabarensis
AGCAAGAAAAGAACAAGTGATCTCATCTCAGGATGGGCAAAGGACTTGAAGAGAAACTTTTCTAAAGAAGACAGGCCCATGGCCTACAGACACGTGAAAAAATGCTCACCATCCTTAATCATCAGAGAAATGCAAATCAAAACTATTTTGAGATATCACCTAACTCCAGTAAATTAGCCCACATCACAAAATCCCAAAACCAGAGATGTTGGTGTGGTTGGCATTTTGGAGAAATGGGAACACTTCTAACACTGCTGGTGAGCACCCACACTATACATGCACACTAAATACATTCCTTTTGGAAGGATGTTTGGAGAATACTTAGAGATCTAAAAATTGACCTGCCATTCAATCCTATAATTCTTTTACTAGGTATATACCCAGAAGACCAAAAATCACATTATAACAAAGACATCTGTTCCAGAATGTTTATTGCAGCCCAATTCATAATTGCTAAGTCATGGAAGAAGCTCAAGTGCCCATCGACCCACCAATGGATTAATAAACTGTGGTACATGTATACATGGAATACTATGCAGCCTTAAAGAAAGATGGAGACTTTACCTCTTTCATATTTACATGGATGGAACTGGAACATATTCTTCTTAGCAAAGTATTTCAAGAATGGAAAAAAAAGTATCCAATGTACTCAGTTCTACAATGAAGCTAATAAATAGCTTTCATATGAAGTCTATAATCCAATTATAGCATAAGAATATAGGGAAAGGGGCAAGGGAGGGAAAAGGAGGGGCGAGGTTGGGGTGGAGGGAGGATAATTGGTGGGGCCACACCTACTGTGCATCTTAGAAGGGTATGGGCGAAACTTACTAAATGCAGAATACAAATGTCTTCATACAATAACTAAGAAAATGTCATGAAAGCTATGTTAATCAGTTGGATGAAAATAGCTGAGATTGTATATGAAACTAGCACATTGTACCCCTTGATTGCACTAATGTACACAGCTGTGATTTAATAATAATAAAAATAAAAAGATTAATTTTATGCAAAGAAAATTAAAAAAATAAAATAGTTTGCGAATTTTGTATTTAGCTCCATGATTAATCAATGGCCATTTAAATGTGAGAGACAATGTTTTGTTACTGCAGTCTTGGATTTGCTCAGGAAGGCATTCAGGTGTACATGGAGCCTCCTGCAGATAACATGCCCAACCAGAGAGGCAATCACTGGGTTCCACACCAGGCATAAAATGACCAGCCAGATTCCAGCACTGGGACCAGCTGAGGCCCTGCCTCATGGCACTACCCCCAGCCCTGGCTTAGTAGTGAGCTGCCTGTGTTCAAGTCCCACTACAACCTAGCTTAGGGCCTTGGTAGATGAAAACTCTTTCTACACCCTTGTGTCCACTACTTAGGGCAGGGATAAGACAATTCCTGTTTCACCTGTTGTTCTGTGAATAATGTCATGCAGGGGGAAGCCCTCTGGACTGATGGGGCAACCAGTGGATGCGTAATTAATATTAGCTGTTAATACTTCCTTACCCTTCACTCAGCATTTTACTTTTACCTAGCTCACACCAACATGGCTGGCCCCATGAAAGGGGGCCCCATGGCTAAAACGCTGGCCCCCTTTCATTCCTGCCAAACTATAAAGTATTTTAGTTATTAAGCCTCAGTTAAATGTCCAGGGTAGACTGGTTCTGCTTTTCATGTTTCTTGAAAAGTGGGTCTGTTTCTGGAATCCCCAACTTTTTATGTAACTGCACATTCGTCGGTTTATTAGCAGTTCCCAAGCGTGGTGCTCAGATCCCAGCATCAGTATTCCCTTGTTAGACGAACTTTTAGGATCCACCCTAGACCTGTCAAATAGGAAACTCTGGGGTGGGGTCCGGTGATGTGTTTCCACAGAGAAGCGCTGACTTAGACTAAGGTAAATTTAGCCTTAAAACAAAAACAAGAAAAACACTTTTGACTGTCCTTTGCCCCCATCCCCAGGTACCATGACGCACTCCGCAACTCTCTCCGATTTTGCCCCCTCCTTCACCCCTCGCAAGGCCGGAGTGGAGCTGTTGGGGCCTCGAAGTGGCAGGGCGGTGACCACGCGGCCCTGGCCAGGGTCAGGCCCCCGCTTGGGCAGGCGGGCGAGGAGGGCGCGCCGGGGGCCGGGCGCTGGCGCAAGACCGCGGGGGGAGGCGGCGCACGCGGCGTGGGTGCCAGCCTCCCTCTCCGCTCGGCCCGGGACGCGCATCTGCTGGCTCGGCGGGCGGGACAGGGGGAGGAGCGGGGACGTGCCCTGGGGCCCAGCGCGAATGGCCTCCGGCGGCTTTCTGCTAAGTCTCCTCCCCGGCGCGTCCCCGCACCTTTCCAGCCCAGATCTGGGCCCATTCTGCCCCGCGCCGCCGCCGGGCAGATGGAGACGGCAACTGTGGCCTCCTGGCTTTCGGAAGCGCCGAGGGGGAGCGCCCCTGACCGAGTCTGCCGGACGACTGGGACTGGAGCCCGGAGCACCCTGAAGTTTGGTAAAGGCAGGAGTAGAAGCGAAGGGATGCGCTGCACGCCGTCTGGGGGCGCGGGACTCGCCTCTTTGCAGTTTCCCAGGAGGCAAGTTTTCCTCAAGTGCGCGCTGCACCGGGGCGACACCCCAAAGCAGACCGCCGGGGTGAGGGTGGGGTAACAGAGCGCGCGTCTTCTACTTTCTACCCTAGCACTGGGGAACGCGCTTCCAGGTGTTCCAGCGTCCGTGCCTCCCCGCCCCCGGCCCTCCCCCGTGGCGGGCAGGTTCAACCCCGAGGAGGTGTCGCCTGGGAGCCAGCCCCAGGCCCGCATCCTCCTCCCACTCCGGCCTGGCAGCGGCAGCTAAAAGCCCGCGGCTCCAAGGTGGAACTGGGTTCACTTCTTCAGCCAGGGCCGACTCGCCGCGGGGCGCTCCTTCAAAAGCCGGAGAAGTTAAGTCTCTAGAGGAGTCTTGCGCCCGGGTTCACGTTCGGTACAAATCTGGGGGCAGGACGGTGTCATGGAGCTCTCTGGGGCGCAGCTGCCAGAATCAGCGCCCTTCGGAGAGCCCCCGCCGGCCGAGGAACGGTCAGCTACGGAGAAGGCCCTCTGCTTGGAGGGCGGCGAGGAAGGCGGTGGCACAACAGAGGCCCTGGTCCCTGAAAGTCAGCTGGGGGACAGGTCCCTCTCCCGTAAGGAAGAGACTGCCCTGCAGGAGCAGGAGGAGCTGCTGGAATGCCGACGCGGCTGCCGAGCGCGTTCCTTCTCCTTGCCGGCCGACCCCATCCTGCAGGCGGCCAAGTTTCTGCAGCAGCAGCAGCAGCAGCAGCAGCAGCAGCAGCAGGGAGCCTTGGGGCTGGTCGCCCAGCCCGCCGAAGGGGCTGAGGACTGGCCACACAGTCCCGAAGGCTGCTGCGCCAAATGCAAGAAGCGGGTGCAGTTCGCGGACACGCTGGGGCTGAGCCTGGCCAGCGTGAAGCACTTCAGCGAGGCCGAAGAGCCGCAGGTGCCGCCCGCCGTGCTCTCGCGCCTCCGCAGCTTCCCCATGCGGGCCGAGGACCTGGAGCAGCTGGGGGGCCTGTTGGCCACGGCAACTGCAGCCGCGCCTCTCTCCGCGCCGCCTCCCCGGCTCCGGCCGTTCTTCCAGCTCCCGGAGCCCAGAGCCGCGGCTGAGCGCCTGCGGCGGCAGCGCGTGTGCCTGGAGCGCGTGCAGTGCTCGGCGCCCTCGGGCGCGGAGGTGAAAGGCTCTGGCCGGGTGCTCTGCTGCCCCGGGCCGAGGGCCGTGACCGTGCGTTACACCTTTACCGAGTGGCGCTCCTTTCTCGACGTGCCGGCCGAGCTGCAGCCGGAGCCCCTGGAGTCTCAGCACCCAGAGGCGCCGTCGGAGGTCCCCAGACCGGGGTCCGAGGGAGCTGAGAAAGAGCTGGGCGCTGAGCACTTCCACTTCTCGCTGTGCCTGCCCCCAGGCCTGCGGCCTGAGGATGGCGAGGAAGCGGGTTCACGCGGCGTCGCCATCCACTTCGCTGTCTGTTACCGCTGCGCGCAGGGCGAGTACTGGGACAACAACGCTGGGGCCAACTACACGCTGCGCTACGCTGATGCGCCGTGAGCCCCGAGCGCTTTGAAGGGCAGCCGCACTCGAGGGCCTTGCTGGGACGCTTTTCTGAGTAATGTGGATCTAGTATTGAGAGGAGAGTGGAACCGTGACAAAGAAAAAGGAGGGAGCCCTTGAACTGTAAACTCGCACCACAGGCGGCCCTTGACTGAGTCTAGTGAGCTGGAGCAAAGCACTGAAGTCTCTAGCCACTTGCACCTTCCTAGGTGGCCTCTAGGATTCCCAGCCTGCGTCAGAATGGGAGTCCAAGGCCCCAGCAGTAACTTTATCCAAGAAAAAGGCTCCCGACCCCTAAGCGTGGTTCTAAGACTTTGGGATTTGTTTTGAATTGTACATGTCACATTTTAGCCCTTGCAGCTTGCTGGAGACCTCTGGGAAGGACAAAGCGTCCAGAAACCGCGCACCGAAGGAAGGTGTTTGATTGTGGGAGCGCACGTGGCACCTCTACAGCCGTGGAAGGCCTATTTCTTAGAGAAACCCGGGTGCCAGGGAGCCAGGGTTTATCTTATCTTTTTTGCTGGAACCTGGGGAACGTTTGCCCAAACTTGTGTGGTTGTTGTACAAATGTCCTTTAAAAGAGGAAAGGCCACTTACACACCCTTTTATGCTGTACTTTATATTTTAGGTTCTATGCCTTTGAGGAGGCCTTGGCAGTCGGACAATCTCTGGCAGCTGATGACATGCGCACTTTAATAATCATTGAACAATAGTGTTTGTCATCAGGCGGGTGGCTCACGCCTGTAATCCTAACACTCTGGGAGGCTGAGGCTGGTGAATTGCTTGAGCTCATGAGTTGGACACTAGCCGGAGCCAGAGAGAGACCTCATCTCTAAAAACTAGCTAGGTGCCTGTAGTCCCAGCTATTCGGGAGGCTGAGGCAAGAAGATTGCTTGAACCCGAGAGTCTGAGGTTGCTATGAGCTATGACAATACAGCACTCTAACCCAGGGCGACAAAGTGAGACTGTCTCAAAAAAAAAAAAAAATAGTATTTACAAATTTCTCTTTAAGCCCTTCTCTGTTATCCTGAAAGGCTCAAATTTTCCATGGTGGGCAAAAATGTTCTCTAAAATGTTTTGTACAAAGAAAGGGTTCTGTGCCCTATCAACATAAGATGTTTGGTGAATTGAAATGGCAGAGTAATCTGGTAGGCCTTGGATGTAAGCTGCAGAGCTAGACACTCAAGGCCCAACCTCCTTTGTGTAGACAGATCACTGTCTGTGATCTGGAAGCTGCTAGGGCATAGCGCCCATCTGGGTGCCAGCAGCTGCTAGACTGGCCATTAGCAAGTCAAAGCTGGGCTGCCCTGCACAGTGGTGGTTTGATGGATGCTGAAATGTGCCCAGCAAGTCAATGGTGGTCAGACCCAGATGGGCCTGTGCCCTGGCAGGACTGTGAGGCAGGGTCTGGACTGCCTTCTTTCCTTGCTGCTGCTGGTTGTGGACACCAAGATGATGTGGCTGTACATGAACTGGCAGGTAGGCATCCTGGTGATGAGGTGATTACTCCACCCCTTGGTCATACTGTAGTAATTTACCTATTTAAAAAAGTCTTCCTAATTTCCAGCACGTGGCTAATACGATCGATTAGTTTTGGGATGGTAGTCTTTAAGGAGAGACAGTTTCACTGTTGCTCTATAGAACAGGGGTGGCACACTATCTGCTGTGTGCTAAACTTCACCCATAGCCTATTTCTGTAGGGCCTATGGCCTAAGAATGGTTTTTTACCTTTTTTAATTGTTGAAAAAAACTCAAAAGAATACTATTTTGTAACACAGGAGAATTATATGAAATTCAAATTTCAGTGTTCATAAATAAGTTTTACTGGAATGCAGCCATGCACATTCATTTATGTATTCTCTGTGCTGCTCTCATGCGGCAACACAGACTTGAGTAGATGCAGCGGAGACCATATGGCAAAGTATAAAATATTTACTGTCTGTCCCTTTATAGAAAAGTTTGCCAACCTCTGCTCTAGAGAAGTATGATTTTTCTGAAACAGTATGTCCTTAGAATTGGTTAAACTTTGCATTTTGCCACTTTAAATAAACCTCTTTTGGGTAAAGGTAAAAACCATTGCTGTTACTATAGAGTAAATTTTGTTAATCTTGTTCAGAGTAAACACTAAGACACTATTACTAATTATTATATTACTATTACCAATTACTATGGCAGGGAGGGGAATCCACCTGCTGCCTTCTTTTCACCTGAGAAATAACAAATCAGAGCAACTGAAATGCAGCACCCATCTGAATTATCTTCAAATTACAAAACTGCCAGATATTTTTGTGCCTTAAAATGTGATATCTTATGCTACAAAGATATTTAGTTTGAACTTAGGTTGGGATCCATGCCTTTGACTGTGACAGTGTTTCCTAAAGTTAACTGATCGTGGGAAATTATAAAAATAAATTTATTGACAGGAATCCGTTATGAGTTAATGAATTATCATTTATACTTGGAGTTAAGCAGACTTTAAAAAATGGTCACATTGATGAAATAATAATTTGCATGTGCTTATAAAAACTGTATAACAATAAAAATAATAATTATTAGAATGACACCTGTTCTCTGTAACTGAATATAAATGCAATCAAGCCTTTTCTTGCTTTACCCAGTTATTCTTGGACCTGGTATGCCATTTCTTAAAAGTGTATTATTATATGATAACAACACCTAGATAAATACATTTTGTGTTTTTCTTATGTGCTTATAAATGCATTTTCGTTTGAAAATATTGATAATGTGTATGGGCTATCACACACTTTGAAAGTGCTTGCTTATATGGCAATTATACAATATTTTGGGTTGTTTTGCATTATTTAGAATTAAACTAGGATGAATTGAGGAGCCCAATATAATTAATGATCAAAATAGAGATCTTCTTGTCTAGTATCCTTTAAAATGGTAACCTATTATAATTTATCTAGAATAAAACCCATAAGGAGTAAATTAGATTTTTAAGAGTTATATACAGCTGATTTTCTATCCCTATAAAAACCACTATTGATTTTCAAAACTATATTTTGGAGTTCAAATGATTAACTTCGAAAGAACTGAATATCATGAGTATCAAACATGAATGTTAGAAAAGGAAATCTAGCTTTGTTTGCTCTCTTATTCTATCCTGGAGTATAGCTCTTTAAAAGTTCAGAGCTTGGTAAAATATTTTAAACAACCTGGCCTTTCACAGATGGTTGTAGGCTTTCACGAGTACTAGCACTGGCAATTTTTAAAATGTCAACTTTATAAAGTGCTGACTTTTCATTGCATACTAGTAGCAAACATTTTGTAATGAAACATGAAAGAAGATTAAATAAGTTTTAATTGTTTTTGAAAAGTTATTTCAAAGGAAGGGGCAATACTGACCAGAGTCATGAAGTATTTTAAGAGTATGTTGCCTGAAAGGAATAAACATACACGCCAAAAATGAAATTTCCACAATGCGGCTGGTGCTTTTGTGCAGCAATATTAAAATCTTACCTGGTTCTAGTGAATAAAAACTAAGTTCTTCTCAGCTGATTTAATGACCTTGTCCTTCACTGGAGAGAGATTCTAGTTTCTTCCTTATGGACAAGTGAGTCCATGGATCACTGGGTGAGGGGATGTTGGGTGAAATACTATATGTCCCTATTTAAATAGAGTTTCAGAAGCAGTCTCCAGAAAAGAGGCAGTTTGTAAGGCACACAATGTTTCCCTGAAAACATCCAGGTTTATAGCTGGGCAAAGCAGCATGCACCTGAAATCCCAGTTACTCAGGAGGCTGAGTGGGGAGGATAATTTGAGCTAGGAGTTCAAGACCAGCCTGGGCAAAATAGCAAGACCCTGTCTCAAAACAAAAACAAAAACCCTCCAGGTTTCTGAAGCAAAGTGGTCCACCAGTTCCAAGACCTAACTTGGAAGGCCAGGATTCTGCATCAGGAAGTGGTCACTGGACTCTGGGAGCCCACCGAGCTCTGAGAATATTGAGAGTCTGTCCACTGGGAGCAAGGGCCATGGCTTGGCTGCTGACCAGCGGCAACCGGGTGTGAGGTATTTTGGGGATTTTTTGCAGTTTTTGGCCAGCGCTGGGTTTGAACCCGTCACCTCCAGCATATGGGGCCAGTGCCCTTACTCCTTTGGGCGTTGCCCTTTTTTTTTTTTTTCCGAGACAGAGTCTCACTTTGTCACCCTCATTAGAATGCCATGGCGTCACAGCTCACAGCAACCTCCGGCTCTTGGGCTTAGGTGAGCCTTTCGAGTAGCTGGGACTACAGGTGCCTGCCATAACACCTGGCTTTTTTTTGTTGCAGTTTAGAAGGGGCTAGGTTTGAACTGGCCACCCTCGGTATATGGGGACGGCACCCTACTCACTGAGCCACAGGCACTGCCAAGGGTGTGAGGCATTTTTATCCATGAACCTCAGCTTTAGGGATAGGGAGATTTCTCCTGTTATGTGGGCAGTGAGCTTTCCATTCTGACCAACCCCTCACCTATAGTATTCTTTCCTCTGCCCTGACCCTGGGTGAAGGCTTCCCTGGAACACTGTGGCTCTTGAGCCTGTTCCTGAGTAGCTGCAACTATAGGTGTCTACCACCATCCCTATCTAATTACTAATTATTCTATTTTTAGTAGAGATGGGGTCTCACCCCGGCTCAGGCTGGTCTTGAACTCCTGAGCTCAAGCCACCCTTCTGCCCTGGCCTCCCAGAGTGCTAAGATTACAGCCATGAGCCACCATGCCTGGCCTAAATGTAGATTCAAAGTTGACAAACATCAAGCACTTTTTTTAAGACAGTCCCAAACCAATGGGAGTGGGGGTGGATTGGGGGTCAGGGATTTTTGAAAATGAATCCTGTGTGGTAAGATGTGCTGGTGAGATTTGCCTAGTGAATATAATAGAGAAGTAGAAGTCAAATATTTAAGTTGTGAGTTCAGAGCAAGTTCAACCAGGAACTCCACATATATACAAATCGTATATACGGCAAGGCTCTTTTCCAGTAACTTATAAGACATTTAGGGAAACTGGGCCAGTGCACTTTCTCCCTGGTTGTAGTCACTCATCCCATCCACGCAGTTGGCATTTGCTCAGGCCCTGCCCTTTGAAACTTCTTACCTGAAGTCACTTCCACAAAGAGTCAATGGCATCCTAACATACGCCGAAATGGGAAATTTGGTCTGCAAATCTGGACTGAATAAGGAGTGAGGGCAGGAGGATTTCATGGACTAAGCTTGAAACATTTAATCTCCTGGTTGAAAACTTCATGAGCACATTCTGCAGACTGCTTCTCTATAAGTAGTGCCTGGTGGCTTGTCTTGAGGAGACATCTACTACAGCAGATGGGAATCGTATGGTCATGGGAAATTAATCTTTAGAGAAGCTGCCTTCTAGTGCTCTCTGAGATATGTGGTTTCAGCTCTTCCCCTGCTGGCTTTGGGAACAGAACTCTGTCATCAGGAGGCTTTTGCGGTGCAATTGAAGCCACATCTTTTAAGTCCTTAGTAGGTAAAAGAGGTCAGTATTTTACAGAGAGAGAGAGCACTAGATTTTTTCTTTCTCTCTTTTTTTTTTAGAGACAGAGTCTCACTTTATCACCCTCGGTAAAGTGCCGTGGAGTCACAGCTCACAGCAACCTCCAGCTCTTGGGCTTAGGCTATTCTCTTGCCTCAGCCTCTCAAGTAACTGGGGCTACAGGTGCCTGCCACAACGCCCGGCTGTTTTTTGGTTGCAGTTTGGCCGGGGCTCGGTTTGAACCTGCCACCCTTGGTATATGGGGCTGGCGCCTTACCCACTGAGCCACAGGCGCCACCCATAGATTTTTTTCTTAAGTTTTAGATTATTTCAAAACGAATGCAGCGCCTGTGGCTCAGCGAGTAGGGCGCCAACCCCATATACCGAGGGCTGCGGGTTCAAACCTGACCCCGGTCAAACTGCATCAAAAATTAGCCAGGCGTTGTGGTGGGCGCCTGTAGTCCCAGCTAATTGGGAGGCTGAGGCAAGAGAATCGCTTAAGCCCAAGAGCTGGAGGTTGCTGTGAGCTGTGACTCCACAGCACTCTACCGAGGGTGATAGAGTGAGACTCTGTCTCCACACACACACA
>CAUYON010138680.1:0-13671 GCA_963573935.1 Arctocebus calabarensis
CTAAAGGAGGAGATGGGGAAAGACTGGGAGAGAAACAGAGAGAGCTTCTCTCTCCCCACTAGAATTTTCTCCCTCTAACAGATGCCTTAATGTTTTCTGTATTCTTTTCTTTCTTTTCTGTGAATAAATTCTGTCTTACAAAAAAATAAAAAAATAAAAATAAAAATAAATAAAAAAAAAGTAATTCAGAGTAGAAAACCTCACCTTAAATTGTCTACAATACTTATATAGTGGCATCTTTTATCCATTTTTAATGATCTTCATATATTTACCTCTTCTTTTAGCTTGATAATTGATGACTTTCTAAAATGTGTACATGGCATAGAAAGTTTCTAAGACTCTGATAAATTCTAGTTGATTAGCTTGTTCTTAGAGATGAAAGAGATCATTATCATGAATGATCCAAAACAAAAGAATTAGGGAAATAATTTATATTTGGGTTTTGATTACACAATTTAACATTTTCCATGAATAAGCCACAGACTAGCCAAATCACAAACAGTTGAGACATAAAACTTTTGAAAGAGATGCAGTATAACTGCAACCATTATCAGATGAAGGCTTTTGTGTCTTTTTGTGTTTAAATAGATCCTGTTTTAAACATTAATCTTGCCTCCTCAATGGCAATGATTTTATGATTTAAAAAAATATCTTTAAGTAATTTAAACATCCCATACAAAGTAAAGATGAAAAACAGAACAGTGGTTTCTGAGGGCGAGAAGTGGGGCACAGAGTAGCATGAGGGAATTTTGAGGGATAAGAGGACTGTGCTATGTACTGGTTGAGGTGTTAGTTAAATGAATCTATGCATGTGTTAACATTCACAAAACTAAAAGAATTTTTTCAAAGAACTGCATACTAAAAATGTAAATTTTACTAGATGATAATTTTTCAAAACAAAAATATATTAAATAAGGTTAAAAATTCAATTCCTGGCCAGGTAGAGGCCTGTTCACACCTGTAACCCTAGCACTTTGGGGGGCTGAGGTAGGAGGATCACCTGAAGCCAAGAGTTTGAGATCAGCCTGAGCAACATAATGAGAACCCATCTCTATAATTTTTTTTTAATTAACCAAGCACAGTGCCAGGCACCTGTATTCTCAGCTACCTTGGCACCTACAGTCCCAGGACAAGACACGAGGATCATTTGCACCCAGGAATTTGAGACTGTAGTGAACTATGACGATGCTAATACAGGGTAGGTGCATCCAGGCTTGGTCAATGCCAGGCACCTGGGAGGACCTGCTGAGCCTTCTGCATCTCTGCCCTAGGAATGTTGGTGCAGTAGCCGAGTGGAGGCAGAGCTGGAAAACCAAGTGCCCCAGAGAGGGCAAGCCTAGTGGAAGCCCACGGGTCCCTATTTAGTTGAGGGAGACTATGGCACAGCCCTTGCTGCTGCAGGTGCCAACCCAAGAACCACCCTTGAACCTAGAAAGTTCTCCTCTGGCTGCACTACTCCCCTGCAAGCATTTCACAGGGCTAAGGGTGATACAGAGTTCCCCCATTCAGGGATGAACAGGGATCCCCTCATTTCATAGGCCTGGACAATTTCATAAATGGACTGTATTCATTCATTAATGCATTCATTCACCTTGCCCCTAGCGGAAGGGACTGTATCTACTCATTCATCTTGCCAGAGCAGAAGGGACTGTATCTATTTATTTATGCACTCATTTCATCTTGGCCCAGCCGAGTGGACTGTATCCACTCATTTGTTACCAAGTCCTGGCCAAATGTAACTTCAAAGGATCCATGTGACTATATATACCCCGAGACAAAGAACCAGGCAGACAGGACATATGAGGACACAACAATTAGGTGCCATCAATGGACCAGGAAGTCAACCTTCACCAGACACCAAATTGCCTACACCCTGATTTTGGACTTCCCAGCCTCTAGAATTATAAAAAATATGTTTCTGTTGTTTATAAGCCACCCAGTTTATGATATTTTGTTATAGCATCCTAAACAGACCATGACAAAGGTAATCCAGTTTCATATATAAAGGCTAGGAAATTGAATAAATTGCCCAAGAAACCCAACGAGAAAATGAAAGAGGTAGGATTCAAATGCAGATGTATATAAATCCAAAGTTCATACTCTTTCAACCTTTAAATGACAAAGCTAGATCTTTAATTTCCTGGAAACACTAACATTATGTGCCTGTGATTTGAGCACTCTGTGGCTTATAAATAAAAACACCTGAAAAGCATAAAACATTTCTAGTGTTTAAACCAAATTTTAATTATATATTTATTTCCCCCCTACACACACTACATTTCATACCTTCTCTCATGCTTTTTTAAATTTAAAATGATTTTAAAACACATTTCTTTAAGTTTTTAGCAGAACTGACAGCCAGGACATTCTTATATTTCCCCACTTTTATAGTCATTATGGGGAAAGTTCTTTGGCTAAAGTTTTAGCATACTGAAATTATTTTTTATCCCTCAGGAATTAACTTATATGTCATCACAATAAATTCAAGATAGCATTCTGCTCAGTCAGTGTGGGTCAGATGGTTTAAACTGAAGGGCTATCTAATCTTTTTTTGTCCTCTATTGCACATTGGAAGAATAAGAGTTGTCTTGGGCCACACATCAAATACACAAACACTTATGAAAGCTGATTAGCAAAAAGAAGGTTAAAGAAGGTTTATGCACACTTTTTGTGACATTTGACACCATAGATAAGCAAAAAACGTCTTCACAAAATCAGCATGCAGGCCACAGGTTGGACACCCCCCTGATTTACAGCTCAATTTCTCAAGTCTCTTATACATATATAATAGTCGAAAAATTTTTGAAAATCTAAAAATCTTACCTTCTTACAATTTATATATAATAATTCAACATAGAGGCAATCAGATTTTTCAGAGCTTGAAAGGATACTATGTTTTACAGATGTGGAGACTGAAGTCGGAAAAGTGAAATGATTCATAAATTATCCTGAATTTTTAACATATTTGACCCACCACTCATAATATACTTTTGAATCAACCAAAAACAATTTATAATACATAATAGGAGCCCTGCTTATAATACATAGTCTCAATAAAAATTCAATTGTTATTTATTGAAAAAAATGTATATATTAAGAAAGGAACACTAATTTGATAAAAGATACTAAAAGATACTTCAATAAAAGATACTAAAATTAAAATATCATAAGAGGAAGCCCATTACGGTCTATGAACATTTATCCTGTTTACCAACCTAAATAAAGGTTGCAACTTAAATCATTTTATAAACTATAAAAAGACAATTCTTAGAAACTAACATAATACTTCAAAATCAATCTAAAAATTCAAAACTTAAATATTGTAATGTTAAAAATATGCAGAGATTTTGTTAGCTTTTCTTAAGTCGTAGCATTGCTTTTCATGAACTAAACTATCCATAAACTAAGTGTGCTGCCAGAATTTTCATTTTGCTTCAACAATTATACAACAAATGCATGATTATTCATTATAAAAATTTAAATACAAGGCGCCTGTGGCTCAGCGGGCTAAGGCGCCAACCACGTACACCTGAGCTGGTGGGTTCAAATCCAGCCCGGGGGGCCCGCCAAACAACAATGACAGCTGCAACAAAAAAAATGGCCAGGCGTTGTGGCGGGCGCCTGTGGTCCCAGCTACTTGGGAGGTGGAGGCAAGAGACTGGCTTGAGCCCAGGAATTGGAGGTTGCTGTGAGCTGTGATGCCATGGCACTCTATCCAGGGTGACAGCTCGAGGCTCTGTCTCAAAAAAAAAAAAAAAATTTAAATACAAAAGTATACAAAGGAAATTGTGAAAGTACCTCTTTACACCCAAATCTATCCCTAGATTTATACCTTGGATTTAAATTTTCTTTGTTCCTTAGAATAGAGTTCCACTAAATCAGAAACCTAAGCCTCTTTGAATAGGTCATTCTACATCATTATGGATGCATGATTATTACTACAAATTTGTAATAATCAAAATACCTATCTTACTCTAATACCATATTGAGAGAGCATAAATTTTAAAAACACAATGTTTAATGCACTGTTATTTGCCATAGCAAAGGTTAGGAAACCAATAAAAATCCCAAATAGAAATGAAAATATTAGGTATATTCTTATACACTGATATGGAACAACAACTATGATATATTTACTAAATGAAAAAAGCAAGATGCAGGCTTGGCACCCGTAGCACAGTGGTTACAGCACCAACCACATACACCAAGGGTGGAGGGTTCAAACCCGGCCTGGGCCAGCTAAACAACTGCAAAAACAAAAAAATGGTCGGGTATTCTTGGGGGGTGGGGGGCAACTGTGGTCCCAGCTACTTGGGAGGCTAAGGCAGGTAAATCGCTTAAGCCCAAGAGTTTGAGGTTGCTGTGAGCTGTGACACACCATGGTACTCTACTGAGGGTGACATAGTGAGACTCTGTCTCAAGAAAACCAAATAATCATCATCATCATCATCATCATCATCTTTTGGCTTGGCCCCTGTAGCACAGTGGTTATGGCACCAGCCACATACACATATACCGAACCTGGAGTGTTCGAACCCGGCCCAGGCCAGCTAAACAACAATGTCAACTGCAACAACAACAAAAATTGCCCAGTGTTGTAGTGAGTGCCTGTAGTCCCAGCTACTTGGGAGACTGATGCAAGAGAATCACTTAACCCCAAGAGTTTGAGATTGCTGTGAGCCACAGCACTCTACCAAGGATAACAAAGTGAGACTCTATCTCAAAAAAATAAAAAAAGCAACATGCAGAATAATGTGTATAATACGCTTCCATTTTTATCAAAAGGGGATATACACATCAAGTAGATACACATTTACACGTAATCAGTTTTATATTCATAGTCATTCTCAATGGAGACATATACATAGGATAACTGGTCTCCTTTGATAGATGAATTTTATTCTGTGCATGTGTTACTTTTTCAATAATAAATTTTAAAAGGAGTAAGGAATGTATTTATTTATTTATTTATTCTTCTGGAGACAGACTCACTTGGTCACCCTAGGTAGAGGACCATGGTGTCATCATAGCTCACAGCATCCTCTAATTCTTGGGCTTAAGTGATTCCCCTTACCTTAGTTTTTCTATTTTTTAATAGAGATAAGGGTCTCACTCTTGCTCAGGCTGGTTTCAAACTCCTGTGCAAAACCAATCTGCCTGACTTGGCCTCCCAGAGTGCTAGGATTACAGGTGTGAGCCACCACACCTGTCCAGGATTGTATTTATTGATCTACAGAAGGAATTTAGTGATTGCTACCATCTAGGTGGTCATTTGTGGTTTTTTAAGAGACATGGTCTCACTCTGTTACCTCGGCTGAAGCACAGTGGTATAACCGTAGCCCATTACAGCCTTGAATACCTAGGCTGAAGTGACCCTTCCACCTTAGCCTCCCATAGAGCCAAAACCCACCACATTCAGCTAATTTTTTAATTTTTTTGGGGGGGGGGTGAGGTCTTACTATATTGTCCAGTCTGGTCTCAAACTCATGGCCTCAAGTGGTCCTCTCACCTCAGCTTCCCAAAGTGCTAAGACTACAGTTATGAACCACCAAGACCTGCTAAGTAGACATTTGTTTTGTTTGTTTTTTGAGACAGAGTCTCACTATGTTGCCTTCAGCAGAGTGCTGTGGTAACACAGCTCACAGCAACTCAAACTCTTGGGCTTAACTGATTCTCTTGCCTCAGCCTCCCAAGTAGCTGGGACCACAGGCACCCACCACAACACTGGCTATTTTTTTTTTTTTTTGTAGTTGTCATTGGTGTACGTGGCTGGCACCCTAGCCTCTGAGCTACAGATGCAGAGCCTAAATAGTCATTTTTTTAAAAGGAGAGTCTATATAAAGACAATAGCTTGGCTCGGCGCCTGTGGCTCAATGGGCTAAGGCGCCAGCCACATACACCTGAGCTGGCGGGTTTGAATCCAGCCCGGGCCTGCCAAACAACAATAACGGCTGCAACCCAAAAATGGCCGGGTGTTGTGGCGGGCGCCTGTAGTCCCAGCTACTTGGGAGGTGGAGGCAAGAGACTCGCTTGAGCCCAGGAATTAGAGGTTGCTGTGAGTTGTGATGCCATAGCACTCTATCCAGGGTGACAGCTTGAGGCTCTGTCTCAAAAAACAAACAAACAAAACATACATACATACATAAATAAAGACAATAGCTTACAACCTTTGTTTGAGTAAAAGAGAAAAACACTCATAAGGTTACCCTTGTAAGTTTTAGGGACAATGTAATTTGTTAACAAGTCATTAACCTTTGGAGTCATTCAGTACTTATACCTAATTCGATTTGTCTTTACATTTTCACTTTCAAAAAGGCCAAACAATCCTGGAGAAAGCCTTCACATCATCTCATTTTATTTTTGGTTTGAACAAACCCCTGGGTGATTAGATTAAACCAGGGTAATCCCTTTATCCTATTTTGTTGTTGTTTTGAGACAGCGTCAAGCTGTCGCCCTGGGTAGAGTGCCAGGGCATCACAGCTCACAGCAACCTCCAACTCCTGGGCTCAAGCGATTCTCCTGCCTCCTCCTCCCAAGGTGCTGGGACTACAGGCGCCCACCACAACACCCGGCTATTTTTTGGTTGCAGTTATCATTGTTGTTTGACAGGCCCAGGCTAGATTTGAACTCGCCAGCTCAGGTATATGTGGCTGGCGCCTTAGCCATTTGAGCCACAGGCACCAAGCCAGGCTAATCCCTTTAAAGTCTACAGTCATAACTCTGGCAGGACAAACAATAATATTACACTTGCTTACTATACAATTCAAGACATAATTCCTAAAATATATTTAAATGCTAAAGTTGCAAAAGGAAATAATTATATTCCTTCTATTTATTCAAAAATTAGACACCTTGACTAATCACTCTCCTTGAATTCTGTCAATTAACCTGACTTAAAAAACTATTTTTCCCCAAATTTAGTTTCTAAAATGACTGCCTGTTAGTCTTAATTATAATCTCAGAAATTATGATCCAGAAATTTTATGATTTTTCAAATGTGTACATTTTATTATATAAAAATTATACCTCTGGCTGGGCATGGTGGCTCATGCTTATAATCCTAGAACTCTGGGAGACTGAGAGGGGATGGATTGTTTGAGCTCAGGAGTTTGAGACCAGCCTGAGCAAAAGCAAGACCCCATCTCTACAGGCAAAAAAAAAAAAAAAAAAAACTAGCCGAGTATGGTGGCAAGCACCTGTAGTCCCAGCTACTTAGGAAGCTAAGGCAAGAGGATCTCACTTGAGCCCAGGAGTTTGAGGTTGCTGTGAGATATGACACCACAGCACACTATCCAGGGTGACAGAGTGAGATTCCATCTCAAAAAAATAAATAAATTATACCCAGTAACAGTGATTAAAAAGAGCTCTCTAGTATTAGAATCAACTATTAAAATTAATGTTAACAAAAACAAATCCAAACTCCACAAGGAATAGACTTGGCTTAACAGAACACACACAAAAAGCCCCGAGTATAACCTTTTAAAAAGGCATTCAACAATATCTATCAATATCTCATTTTATCTTATTTTTAACTTCAGAATATTATGGTGGCACAAATGTTTTGGATACATGAATTGCTTTTGTGCAGTTGGACTTAGAGTTGTAAGTGTGTCCATCACCCAGGTAGCATCCATTGTACCTATTAGGTACGAATTTACCCATTCCCTCCCCTCTACCTGCTTGGTTTCTGTTGAGTTTTGCTACCATAACTACACAAGGGTGTTGATTGATTAGTTCTAATTTAATAGTAACTACATGTAGTGTTTGTTTTTCCATTCTTGCAATAATTAGAATGGTCTCTAGTTCCATTCAAGTTGTTACAAAAGGTATTAGTTCATCATTTTTTTATCTAGAAATTTTAAACCTTAACATTCTTTAAAAAGTCACCAACAGCCAGGAGCCATAGCTCATTTCTATAATTTTAGCATTTTGTAAGACTGAGGCAGGATGATCACTTGAGCCTAGGAGTTTCAGACCAACCTGGGTAACACAGGTAGAGCCTGTCTCTATCAAAAATACAAAAATTAGCCTGATATAGTGGCCCATGCTTGTAGTCTCAGATACTCAGGAGGCTAAGGAAGAAGAAAAGATTCAGCCCAGGAGTTTAAAGTGGCAGTGAGCTCTAATGAGGTTACCATACTGTAGACCAAGCAAAAGAGAGACGCTATCTCAAAAAAAAGTAATCAATTTTTATGTATTATCATATTGAGCTATATTCTGACTATAAATTAAGTTTGGACAAGAATAGTTTTCTATATGGTATTTACAAAGAGGCATATCCAAATTTTATGACTTCTGAAACTGAAATAATTTGGAGGGTCTTCTTTAAGAAAAATATAAAACTATAAATAACAAAATTCTATACAAAAGAAAATATTCTGAATGAGTAACAAAATCACAAGTTATAATTTTTTAAAGTGAACAAATATCACAAAAATAACATTTTTATTAATACTGCCTAATATACTTCTTTAATACTTTCTTTTCCTATGTTTTTGGGTGCATATTCTTTGATTAGGTGCTTCATTTGACAATGACTTTACAAAACCCTTTCTATGTAAAGAAAAGAAAAATAATTCAGTCTTTTCTCTGCATTAAAATGTTTGTTTATTAATGACATTTTTGAAAATTTCCTTTCAACATCATAACTGGACACTGGTAAATTGTTAGAGCTATTGTCAAATTTGGGCAAAATATAGTTTCGTTCATCTATTAACTGTAAATTTTCAAGGCATTTCAAGTTTACTTGCATGGTGAATAGTTTCACATACTCTTTGAATTGATAACACACATTTACCAATTTTAAACTAGACTCTATACTTTCATGTCATGAAGCTGAGGCGGGTGGCAAGAGTATTATGGGAAGCATATATTATACCAGAATTCCTAGCAAAAACTCCACTATACACAGAAATGACTAAGAACCACACAGAGTCAAGCAGTCTACCAATCCTGAACTAACATACCTACCCTTAGTCAGATCCCAAAAATGTTTACGGCCACTTAAATACCACCCAACATAAAGAAGAGCTCTAACAGAAGGAGTGTCGAAGTGGAAATGAACTGTGGTCTTAAACAATTGAGGATAAATTATTTTCCTTTTGCAAACTGTACAGAAACACATGACCATGTAAACATATTACTAAGACTTCTACCAAAGTCTGAAAGAGAGGTTAATGCAAATGAATGGCTCTGAAGCTTAAGCTTCATTAACACTACAGGAAACCTACCTGTGGGCCTAGAAGACTTAACACTAAGTAATTTTTAATTTTAAAGGAAGGAAAAAAAGAAGAAAGTTCACTAATACACCCTATTATCACATGGGCTTTTGACTGAAAGAAGCAGAGTTAGAAAAGGTAGGAAAAAAGTGTTTCCTTTGGCTTGGCACCTGTAGCTCAACAGGCTAAGGCACCAGCTACATACACCACAGCTGGCGGGTTCAAATCCAGCTCAGGCCCACCAAACAATAATGCTAGCTGCAACCAAAAAATGGCCTGTAGTCCCAGCTACTTGGGAGGCGGAGGCAAGAGACTCGCTTGAGTCCAGGAATTGGAGGTTGCTGTGAGCTGTGATGCGAAAGCACTCTATCCAGGATGACAGCTTGAGGCTCTGTCTCAAAACAAAACAAACCAAAAAAAAAGTGTTTCCTTTTACTTTTGGCAATCCAATTATGAAATGCCCTGGACAGTATAGCCTTGAGTATCTGTAACTGGCATTCACATATATCACTGTTAACACAAAGTGCTTTCATATCAGATTATTATTCTTCATTTATGGTGTAATAAAAATTCAATTACATTTGACCTTAAAAAGACCTTATTAAGCAGTGATGAATTCTGGGAAGATGCAATAGAAATAGCAGTCTTACTTATGAGTGGGGTGTAAACAGTTTGGGGAAGTTAGGAGTGTATTTGCAAATATCAAATCAGAATCTAGTCCTATAGTTATACGTGCATATATTGGAATAAAACAAATATCTACCTACAATAGTTTGCTAGACAGAGTTGAGGCTTTTGGAAAATACATTAATAGTCAGTAGAGTAAGTCATTTGGCAAAATATTATTTGAACTAGTCTCTAGATGGCTAGAATAGCATTGCTGCAATTAGCTCAGACACTACTATATAATCAGTAAGATTCAGCTTCTCTTCTGGCCCTCAGCATCAGCCCCACCTTAGATCAAGTGGAGGAGGTTTAACTGGTTTTGTGTGAGGATAAATCAAGTACTGGTGTCATACTTACTACTCACTGAAATTAATTTGTTGTTGTTGATGGGCAGTGCCTATGGCTCCGTGAGCAGGGCACTGGCCCCATATACCAAGGATGGCGGGTTCGAACCCGGCCCTGGTCAACCTGCAACAAAAAATAGCTGGGCGTTGTGATGGGTGCCTGTAGTCCCAGCTACTTGTGAGGCTGAAGCAAGAGAATCACCTCAGCCCAAAAGCTGGAGTTTGCTGTGAGCTGTGATGCAACAGCACTTTACCGAGGGTGACAAAATGAGACTCTGTCTCTTGAAAAAAAAAATTTTTTTTGAGACAGAGTCTTACTTTGTCACCCGTGGTAAAGTGCTATGGCATCACAGCTCACAGCAACCTGATACTCTTGGGCTCAAGCGATTCTCTTGCCTTAGCCTCCCAAGTAGCTGAGAATATAGGCGCCTGCTACAACACTGGCCTATTTTTAGAGACAGAGTCTCACTCTGGCTCAGGCTGGTCTTGAACCTATGAGCTCAGGCTACCTACCTACCTCAGCCTCCCAGAGTGCTAGGATTACAGGCCTGAGCCACTCATCTGGCCTTACTCACTGAAATTAAACAACTCATTTTCAAAGCTTTAGGACTGTAGTTTGCAGAGCTACTTTTGCTATTCTCTTTCCTAATCAACAATACCCTTCTAATTTGGGGATAGTTATGATTAGTAAAAACATTACAAAATGTTTTTATAAATTTGAATATTTTGAAGATAAACTCATTTGAGAAAGCCTGTAGTATATTAAATAAATGAAATAATTACTTGTCGTCTCTCAGCTTTTCCAAAGTGGCTCTCTCTCCTGAGCAAATTAAAGACAACATATTCCTGTTAGGGGATGTATAGGGAAGAAGCAGTGCAGAAGCCTCTAAGATAGGAGTTACACCAAAGTAAGTGGTGAAAACAAAAGAAAACCCTACTTTGGAGCAAGTGAAAATTGAAATCTAAGTATTCACATGGATGCCTACAGGACAGAGAACTTAAGGAATCTTATACTATATAAATAAAGCTTTTCTAGTCATAACTATCAATACAGTCTTAGCTAATCAGAATGTATAGTCAACAAATAAGAAACATTGCTTTACCCTAGACATATAGTAAAATGGATCTAAAACTTACTTTGTCCTCTCTGGCCAAGATGAGGGTGAAACACAGACATTAAAAAAAGAATTACCTACATACTAGCACCACACTTCATATGTCTCCTGAATTAATGAAATGTATCAGACTTCATAGAGAAAAATGATGTGCTGATAAACCAATTCTTGTAATAAAAACAAGAGGAATTTAAGTCAATCTGCTCTAGATACTATGAAAAGTCAGAATTATAGACAGGAATACTATAGAGATAAGAAATTATAAATCCTATAATTCATTGAAAAGCCAAAAGCATTTTAAAATCTCTGAAGAATAAATGGATAAAAAACAATGTTCAGATTAACAATAATTAAAAAGTAATGCTCCTGATTCAGTGCCCGTAGCTCAGTGGATAGGGCACCAGCCACATACAGTGAGGCAGGCAGGTTCAAACTTGGCCAGGGCCTGCTAAACAACAGTGACAACTGCAACAAAAAAAATAGCGGGGAGTTGTGGTGGATGCCTGTTTTCCCAGCTACTTAGGAGGCTGAGACAATAAAATCAATTAAGTCCAAGCGTTTGAGGTTGCTGTGAGCTGTGACACCTCAACACTCAGGCCAGACATAATGGCTCATGACTGTAATTGCAGCACACTGGGAGGTTGAGGGGGACAGATCACCTCAGCTCACAAGTTCAAGATAAGCCTGAGCCAGAACAAGACCCCATCTCTAAAAATAGCCAGGCCTTGTGTAGGCACCTGTGGTCCCAGCTACTCAGGAGGCTGAGGCAAGATAATCACTGGAGCCCAAGAATCTGAGGTTGCTGTCAGCTATGATGACACAGCACTCTACCTGGGATGACAAAGTGAAACTTTGTCTCAAAAATAAATAAATAAATGAAAATATAAAGTAATGCTCCCATAAG
Source organism: Arctocebus calabarensis (assembly GCA_963573935.1). Lineage (NCBI taxonomy): Eukaryota > Metazoa > Chordata > Mammalia > Primates > Lorisidae > Arctocebus > Arctocebus calabarensis. The sequence goes on from CAUYON010138680.1 coordinate 12,248, forward strand.
TATCTGATCTGGTGACACACAAAATATTCTAATCCCAATGTAATGATTTATGCACCTAAAAACATAATATGCCTCTGATAACTACAAAGAATCCATCTGATAACTTAATTTTAAATCTTGTAGTAAATCTGATGTCCAGTTGGATAAAGTTCCCTTTAGAATATTAACATCTACTCTGGGTAGTATGTCTAGACATGTATTTTGTTGCACATGGATCTCATCTAGTCATAGGAAAACCATTCTGGGACTGATGCAAGTTGATCAAATTCCTAAGTGGCATTAACTTTCCATCATCAATGCATTGAACTTTGCACAAAAGCAAAATTACAGAAAACCTCTAGTAAACAAAACTACCACCAATATAAAGTAATTTTAATGATAGTGAAAACTTTAATATATTAAAATGACAAGTGTATTACAAAAATGAGAACATACCTTAAATGACACATCTGATGACTGACTCATTAAACTCTGGCAGTAAAAATACACGTGCCCAAGAATAATCAACTCAGTCCGTGTGTAGTGGCTCACACCTGTAATCCTAGCACTCTGGGAGGTTGAGGTGGGTGGATTGCTTGTGCTCAGGAGTTCAAGACCAGCCTGAGAAAGAATGAGACCCTAATCTCTACTAAAAATGAAAAAACTGAGGCCCAAGAGTTTGAGGTTGCTGTGAGCTATAATGCCACAGCACTCTAACAAGGGCAACAAGTGAGACTCTGTCTCCATAAAAAAAAAAAAAAAGTGGCTCGGCGCCGTGGCTCAACTGGCTAAGGCGCCAACCACGTACACCTGAGCTGGCGGGTTCAAATCCAGCCCGGGCCCGCCAATCAACAATGATGGCTGCAACCAAAAAATGGCCGGGCATTGTGGCGGGCGCCCGTAGTCCCAGCTACTTGGGAGGTGGAGGCAAGAAACTCGCTTGAGCCCAGGAATTGGAGGTTGCTGTGAGCTGTGATGCCACAGCACTTTATCCAGGGTGACAGCTTGAGGCTCTGTCTAATAAATAAATAAATAAATAAATAAATACAAAAGTGAGATTCTTTCTCTAAAAAAAAAAAAAAAAAAAAAAGAGTAATCAATAACAAAAAAAATTCCATATAGTATTATCATTACAGTAAGAATTCTCAAACATTTGGTAAGAAAGTGAGATTGTTTAATTTTTTGGATCCTTAGATACAAGTTATAAAGAAATGGGAGAGAATAGTTTTGGAACCAAACTGAATGAAGCATGAGGAAGAGTACTAACATTACCTGTCTATTCTACAATCAGTATTAAGAATTGCAAGGGGGGGGAGGAGCCAAGATGGCGGTCTGTAGCCAGCTTTCTGCAGACGCTCCTGTCCAGAAGGAGAGTTAAAGGACAGAAATTTAGCAAGAAAGCCAACGGTTTGGAGCTGAGTCAAGAGACAAGGTCGAGGAACGCA
>CAUYON010138685.1:0-29921 GCA_963573935.1 Arctocebus calabarensis
AGGGAGGGCAATTAGTGGGAACACACCTACGGTGCATCTTAGCAGGGTACTGGTGAAACTTATTAAAGGTAGAGTATCAATGTCTTTATATAGTGATCAAGAAAATGCCATGAAGGCTATCTGTAACAGTACAATAAAAATATCTCTGAATGTATATGAAGCACATTGTGCCCTATGATTGCACCAATGTACACAATTATGATTCAATAAAATTATAAAAAAAAATTGACTAAAACTGAAGGACACAGTGTTGGTGTCTGCTGAGAAATGGAAAATTGGTGTGGAATTGGTTCCCCATTCATTTGGTATCAGAAGAGTTATTTGAGAGTAACAAAATAGAGGTTGGATTTTTTTTTTTTTCCTTTTAGGGAGAAATTCTTTTCTTGTCTTTTCTGGCTTCTAGAGGCTTTATTGGCTTATGGCTTCCTTCCAGCCAGCAATCTTATCATTTTGGCTTCAATTTCTGTCATCATATCCCCTTTACTGACTCTCCTGCCTCTTTCTTTTCCTTATAAGGACCCTTTTGATTACACTGGCCCCACTTGAATAAATAAGGATAATTTCCCCATAAGAATCTCAGTTAATCACATCTGCCAAGTCCCTCCTACCAGGTAAGTTATGTATTCACAGGCTCTAAGGATTCAGACATGGACATTTTGGGAGGGGTAATATTCTGCCTGTCATACCAGGAAGGGAAAGCAGTATACCACTACAGATTCTACAAACATTAGAAGAATAGAAAATAAGGGAGAACAGAGAACAAATTTAGGTAAATAAATATATATAGCTACTTAGAGCAAATGAAGAAACAGCTGAAAAAGATACTCAAATGAATGGTAAGAAGAAAATGTCAAATAGCCCAAATCTATAAAAGAAATACGATTTTTACCAAAAAAAATTCCTATCAAAATAAGGGGTGGGGGCGGGAACTAGGTGGTTGCACTGGTGAATTCCATCAAAAATTTAAGGAAGAGGCTCGGCGCCTGTGGCTCAACGGGCTAGGGTGCCAGCCACGTACACCTGAGCTGGCGGGTTTGAATCCAGCCCGGGCCTGCAAAAACAACAATGACGACTGCAACCAAAAAACGGCCTGGTGTTGTGGTGGGCGCCTGTGGTCCCAGCTACTTTGGAGGTGGAGGCAGGAGACTCGCTTGAGCCCAGGAATTGGAGGTTGCTGTCAGTTGTAATGCCACAGCACTCTATCCAGGGTGACAGCTTGAGGCTCTTTCTAAAAAAAAATTTAAGGAAGCATATATTCTTCTTAGCAAAGTATCTCAAGAATGGAAGAAAAAGTATCCAATGTACTCAGCCCTACTATGAAGCTAATTTATAGCTGTCATATGAATGGTATAACCCAACTATAACACAAGAATATAGGGAAAGGGGCAAGGGTGGAGGGGAGAGGGAAAGTTGGGGCGGAAGGAGGGTAATTGGTGGGACCACACCTACAGTGCATCTTAGAAGGGTACAGTTGAACCTTGCTAAATGCATAATACAAATGTCTTCATTCAATAACAGAGAAATTGCCAGGAAGGCTATGTTAATCAGTTTGATGAAAATAGTTAAGATTGTATATGAAACCAGAACATTGTACCCCTTGATTGCACTATTGTACACAGCTATGATTTAATGATAAAGATAATTAAAAAAAAGTACAGAACAATATCCCTTATGAATATAGATGAAAAAATTGTCAATAAAATACTAGCAAACTCTATTCATCTGTAAATAAAAAAATAATAATAATAACCTACTATGACGTGGTGGACTTCATCATACAGATGCAAGGAAAGTTGAACATGCACAAATATACAAATGTGATTTGCTATATTAAAATAAACAAAAACAAAGACCATAGGGTCTTTTAAACATAAACAGAAAAAGTATTTGACAAAATGTCTTCTATGATAAGAACTCTTAATGAAATAGACATATATGAGGCATGCCTCAAAATTTAAAAAGTGATGTATGACCAACAGATAGCCAACATTATAGTGAATGTGAAGATTTTGACCGCATTCCTCCTCAGAATGGGAACCTTACAAGGTTGCCCATTATCACCACTTCCATTCAATGTAGTGCTGGAAATCTTAGCCAGAACAATCACACAGAAGGAAAAAGATGTCTAAATAGGGACAGAATAGATCAAAATATTGCTCTTTGCTAATGATATGATTTTATATCTAGAACACTGCAAAGATTCTGCCAAGAGAATGCTGGAATTGAAAAGTAAATTCAGCAAAGTCTCAGGTTACAAAATCAATGAACACAGTAACATTCTTATACTCCAACAACAATTAAGCTGAAAATCAAATCAAAGACACAATACCAACAAAGAAAATACCATGCCTAGGAATATATTTAACCAAGGGAGTGAAAGATCTCTACAGGGAGGACTCCAAAACACGCAAAAAAGAAATAGAGAATGTAAATAGGTGGAAAAACATAACACGCTCATGTATTGGCAGAATCAATGATATTAAAATGCCTGTATTACCCAAAATGATTTGCATATTCAGTGCAATCCCCATTAAAATATCAGCATCATTTTCACAGACCTATAAAAAATAAATGTATGGAACCAGAAAAGACCACAAATAGCTAAAACAACTTTAAGCAAAAAGAACTGATCAAAAGTCATCAACTTAATAGACTTCAAACTACATTACAAGGCTATAGTAACGTGGTACTGGCACAAGAACACAGACAAGTAGATTAGAAGAATGAATCCAGATATGAAGCCATCTACATGTTGTCATCTGATCATTGATAAAACAGACAAAAACGTGTACTTGGAGAAGGAATCCTGATTCAGTAAATAGTGCTTAGAAAATTGGATAGCCACATGTAGAAGACTAAAATAGGATCTACACTTCTTGCCACTCACAAAGATTAATTCATGATGGAGAATAAACTTAATCCTAAAGCATGTAACTATAAGAATCATGGAAGAAAATCTTGGAAAAACTGTTAGAAATATTGGCCTATAGAAAGAATTTATGAAGAAGACATCAAAAGCAATAATAGTAACAACACAAATAAATAAATTGGACCTGATCAATTAAAAATACTCTGCACACCCAAGGAAACAACCAAAATAGTGAAGAGACAGCTTACAGAATGGGAGAAAATATATGCAAGCTATACATCTGATAAAGGGCTGATAACCAGGATCTACAAAAAAACTCAAGCAAGTCAGTACGAAAAAAATAAAATATCCCCATTAAATAGTGGGCAAAAGCAATGAACAGAAGCTTTTCAAAAGAAGATAGACTACTGACCAAGAAACATGAAAAAAACATTCAACATCTCTAATCATTAGGAAAATGAGATATCATGTAATTCCAGTGATAATGGCTTTTTTATTAAAAAGTCCCCAAACAATGGGTGCTGGCATGGATGAGGAAAGATTGGAACACTTATATACTCTTGGTGGGACTGCATACTAGGACAATCTATATGGAAAGCAATATGGAGATACCACTAAGAACTAAAAGCAAATCTACCTTTTGGTCCAGCAATCCCACTACTAGGTATTTACCCAAAGCAATAAAAGACATTTTATAAAACGACACCTGCATTCAAATATTTATAGCACCACAATTCACAATTGCATACATTTGGAAACAACTCAAGTGTCCATCCATATATGTCTGAATTAATAGAATGTGTTTTATATATATACGTGTGTGTATAGATTTGTATATATATACATACATACACACAAACTCACCATGGAGTACTACTCAGCCATAAAAACTAGTGAACTAATTTATCTTATATTAACCTGTATGCAATTGGAGATTAGTCTTCTAAGTGAAGTATCACAAGAATTTAAAAACAAACACCACATTGTACTCACTATTTAAAGGGAACTAATCAATTTGCACATCAGGCCTCTAGCAGGTGGAATGGTGTAGTAGGGATGGATAAATTCACACCCAATGCACACTATCTGGTTGATGAGCACACTTATAACTTTTAATCAAACTGTAAAAAAGCAATTTATGTAACCAAAACACTTGTATCCCATAACATTCTGAAATAAAAAATGAAACATGAACAAAAATGGTGAGATAAATTTCAGTGCTGCATACACATATCCTTATATTTATCTCTTGTATTCATCTTTAACTGGACATCTGTCTTTGTATATATGAGGAATTTAAAACAGAACACAAACTTGTGTAGTAGATATGTACACCAAGTATTCAAAGGACACATATTAGATGGGCCCAAGAGTCCTTTCAGTCCAGTGACCAATGAGACCCCATTTTAGCTTTTTGGATGTCAGCCACAACCCCTTTCCAGTTTCATAAATATTTAATTAGCCACAATTCTGACAAATGCAGCAACTCTAATAACTTTTATAGTTATTATATTTAGGTATATTTATATTTAGGTATCTTATATAAACAACTCTGTAAATGGACAATAAGATACACCATCAATCTTCCTTTTGCAGGCTCCAAATTCAGGGCTTAGAGAATACCTCATCAGGGCAGTGGGGAGACATCTGAAAACACAGAAAACCACATCTTATGTTAGCATGCTTGCTATTCCTCATTTACACTTTTGGATTCACCCTTCTCTACTCTATTCCCTGTGAAGACGAATTCTATGGGATCTATTATCTAGATTCCCTTACCTTCTGATTGTACTGGCAGAATATCAGAGGAAGGAGGTTAGTGAGGTTAGTGAATTCAGCACCTCTTGCTGCTCTCAAGAAGTTGTCCTCCTTTACCTGTACTCCCAGATCTTGGCAAGCGTTCACATACCCTTGATTACAAACTCTTCAGGTTTTGGCCAAAACAACTTTTCATTGTTCCTTTGGGCTGACAGGTCGTATACAATTTTAGATAGCCTTTCCATTCCAGAAGATATTTATGTGTGTCCATTACACTGATGGGATTACTTGTATGATGATTGGATCTACTGAGCAAAAGGTAGCTATTACTCTACACTTACTGATAAGACATTTACATGTCAGTGGGAGGGAAAAAAATATGGCAAAAGTTTATGGGCCTTCTACTTCAGTGAAATGTCTAGGGATCCCGTGGTGTTGGGCATGTTGAGACATCCCTTCTAAGGTGAAGGGTAAGTTGTTTTATCTAGCCCCCTCCTACAACCAAAAAAGAGCTACAAAGTCTATTGGACCTCCTTGAATTTTGGAGGCAACATATTTCTCCTTTGATGGGTTACTCTCACCCATTTGCTGATTCAAAATTTGCCAGTTTTGAACACAGGTCAGAATAAGAGACGGCTTTGCAATAGGCCCAGGCTGCTCTGCCACTTGGGCCTTATGAGTCAGCAGATCCAGTGGTATTTGAACTGTTTGTAGCAGACAGAGATGCTATTTGTAGCCTTTTCCAGGACCTTGTAACTTATCATAGTTGAGGCCCCCAGGATTTTGAAGCAAAACCCTGAAATCCTTTGTGTATAACTACTCTCCTTTTATTTATTTATTTATTTATTTATTTTTATTTGGTTATTAAATCATAGCTGTCTACATTAATGCAATTATGGGGTACAATGTTCTGGTTTTATATACAGTTTGAAATACTTTCATGAAACTGGTTAACATAGCCTTCACCACATTTTCTTAGTTATTCTGTTAAGATATTTCTATTCTACACTTAGTAGATGTACCCTTGTAAAATGCACCAGAGGTGTGGTCCCACCAATTACCCTCCTTCCACACATCCTCCCCCATCTCTCCCCATCCTCTTTCCCCTTCATCTTGGGCTGTAGTTGGGTTATAGCATTCATATGTAAGTGTGGGTGTTTATAAATTGGTTTCATATTAAGGTTGAGTACATTGGATACTTTTTCTTCCATTCTTGAGATACTTTGCTAAGAAGAATATGTTCCAGCTCCATCCATGTAAACATAAAAGAGGTAAAGTCTCCATATTTTTAAAGGCTGCTTAATATTCCATGGTGTACATCTACCACAATTGATTAATCCATTTGTGGGTCGATGGGCACTTGGGCTTTTTCCATGACTTAGCAATTATGAATTGGGCTGCAATAAACATTCTGGTGCAAATATCTTTGTCATAAAGTGATTTTTGGTCTTCTGGATAAATACCTAGTAGAGGAATTGAAAGATCGAATGACAGGTCTATTTTTAGATCCCTAAGTGTTCTCCAAACATCTTTCCAAAAGGAACGTATTAGTTGGCAGTCCCACCAGCAGTGCAGAGAAACTGGACCCCAAACCTTTCACCATTAACAAAGATAGGCTCTCGCTGGATAAAAGATTTAAACTTAAGACATGAAACTATAAAATTGCTAGAAGAAAGTGTGGGGAAAACATTTGAAGAAATCAGCCTGGGAGAATATTTTATGAGGAGTACTCACCCCCCCTACCCCCGAGCAATTGAAGCAACACCAAAAATTACATTACTGGGATCTGATCAAACTAAAAAGCTTCTGCATAGCCAAGAATACAGTATGTAAAGCAAGCAGACAGCCCTCAGAATGGGAGAGGATATTTGCAGGTTATGTCGATGACAAAGGTTTAATAATCCCAATCCACAGAGAACTCAGACCTATTAGCAAGAAAAGACCAAGTGATCCCATGTCAGGGTGGGCAAAGGACTTGAAGAGAAACTTCTCTGAAGAAGACAGGCACACAGCCTACAGACATACGAGAAATGCTCATCATTCTTAATCATCAGAGAAATGCAAATTGAAATCACTTTGAGATAACATCTAACTCCAATAAGATTAGCCCACATCACAAAATCCCAATGCTACTCTCCTTTTAAAAGCACAGCTTTTTTTTTTTTTTTTTTTGCTATAAGGTCTTATTAGAGGCTGGACATTTAGCTGTAGGTTACCAAGTTACCATGTGACCTAAGGTGACCATTTGGTTATTATCTTACCTACCAAGACCTGAAGTTGGGTGTGCACAGCTATGCTCCATTAACAATTGAAAGTGTTATATATAATATTGAGCCAAAGTAGGTTCTGAAAGCACAACTTACAAGTAAAAGTGGGCTGAATGCTCATAGTTTCCACTCCTGCTACACTGCCTTCTCTTTCCCAGCCTGTATTTATGGCCTCATGTAGAATTCCCTATAATCAGCTGACAGAAGCAGAAAAGACTCAGGCCTGGTTTACAGATAATTCTGTATGAAATGCAGTCACCACTATAAACTGACAGTTGCAGTAGTATGGGCTGTTTCTGGGTCATCCGTACAGGACAGTGATGAAATCCCTCCAAGTGGGAAAAACTTTGATTTATTTAGAAGGACAAATGTGATTATATACTGATTCATGGGCCAATAAATTTGGCTGATTATTTAGGAACTTGAATATGATTGGGAAATTGGTGACCTGGAAATGTGGGGAAAAGCTATGTGGATAGAGTAGACCTTTCTGAGGGGACAAAAGCCATAAAGATATTTCTATCCCGGGGAATACTGATCAAAATTTGACCAAAGCATAGGAAGATTTTGGTTATCAAATGATTAGGATAATCCATTTGTGGGTGCTAGTCATCCTCTTTCCCCAGTCATTTCTTTTATTACCCGGTGGGTTCATGAAAAACATGGTCATTGTGGCAGAGATGGAAGTTATGTATGGGCTTAGAAAATGTTAACTTTCACTCATCAAGGCTGACCTGGCTACAGCCACCACTAAATGCCAAGTCTGCTAGTAGCAGAGATCAGCACCGAGTCCCTGATATGACGCTATTCAGTGGACTGATCAACCAGCTAATCTGCAGGATGTTTATATTGAACCATTTCCATTATGGAAGAAATGGTGTGGTGTTCAAACTGGGAAATTCATCACATCACTACAGTTGTCCTCAAACCACCAATGAGAGATTCTCCTGCATCCATGCCATGGCTGGTTGCTTCCTAACATAAATTCCTGATTTTATTTTCTCATCCATCCACTAATCTTTCCTTTTGTTTTTATTGGCATTTTCTTAATCAAATGCCTCATCCACAGAACCACCCAACAATTATTAACCAAGCAGCATGCCCAACAGAAGGCACAACTGGTTTTCAAGGAACAATACCACAAGAAAAATTTGATTCTGATGAATATTTCAATCAGTTATTCTCTGCTTAGAATTTCCTACCATGTCTCTGAGACTATGATAATGGATTTACGAGGCTGATCAAATGCTGTGCTTCACATAAGTCTATCCAAGCTTGATAAAGACAGTTCGACATTAAACATTTTGTGTGAATTTTTCATTGTATACCTCATTTGCTCTATTTCAGGGCTAAACTCCTGCTCATGCACCTTAATCTTTCCCTTATTACAATATTTGACATAGTCTTGTACATTTCAAGACAACCTCTAGGGCTTTTGGTAGCCCTTGCTTCCTCTTTCCCAACCCATTGTCTCTGTATAAAAACAAACAAACAAACAAAACTGTTTTCATGCACCCTTTTCTGAAACTTTTCTGGTTTAAACTTTGAACAACTCCCTATTGCAATTGCCCTTCTGTATAAGGTATTTTCTTATTCACATCTTTTTCTTTTTCTTTTTTTTTTTTTTTTGAGACAGAGCCTCAAGCTGTCACCCTGGATAGAGTACTGTAGCATTACAGCTCACAGCAACCTCCTGGGCTCAAGCGAGTCTCCTGCCTCCACCTCCCAAGTAGCTAGGATCACAGGCCCCCCCACAACACCCGGGCATTTTTTGGTTGCAGCTGTCATTGTTGTTTGGCGGTTCTGGGCTGGATTCGAACCCGCCAGCTCAGGTGTACGTGGCTGGCGCCTTAGCCCGTTGAGCCACAGGTGCCAAGCCGAATCTTATTCACATCTTATTCACAAGTTTATTTTGACAACAGAGAATCTACCTTAAATCTTTGAAAGCAATTCAAGGATACATTTAGATGCATTGCCTAATAGCTGATGTGATATAATAAGCATTTTTATATCCATCTACCTAACTTCTTTGTCCACCTTTCAATCAGTTCCAAATTCAAGTAGTTCTGATCCATGATTGTTGTTTTCTGGACTACTCAGACTCAAATGTGTCATCAAATCTAATGAGAAAGTGCCTGTAGCAATTGGTGAGAAGTGCAAAATTTGAGTTCTCTCCAGGAAAGCAAGAAAGGTTTATCCAATCCAGGAGTCATAATGAGAGCCACATAGGACTTGGACTATGAGTGAATATCCATTGCACTTTACATTAAAACTGCTCACAATTAAAATAAAAATAAAGTAATTCTATTTCAAACATTAAGTGCTACTGCCAAGGAAACCTGGTAAATATAGTTTGCTTCTAAAGCATTAGTTTTTATTGATAAGTAAGGCATAAAACTATACTTACATGAATCTTAAAATGTTACCAATTTAGTTAGTTTCTTTCTTTTTTTCTCCTGGGTTTTTCCTTTGCAGATTTTCTGAGTACTGATAATTAACTTAGGCATCAATACAGCTACAACTTTCCAGGGAGATAGTCATCATGTAATAAGACAGAAATCAATGTCAGTTACTCATGCAAAAGTTCTTTATTTCTTTATATAATTAGTGCTAAGGAACCTTGATTTCATTTGACATACTTTTATGAGAAAAAGATATAATTATAATCTCACGGGCAATAAAAATAAAGATGTAAATTTTAATTACTCCTCTTACTAAACTGACAAGCAATGGGTTTCTGAAAAAGGTATCATTCCTGTATTTAAGAAAGGGAATACAGCTCTTAAAAATAAAGCAGCTCCAAAGGTTTTTAAACATGTCTTTTTGTGGACATATGCTTTCATTTCTCTTGGGTAAATATGGAGTAGAATTGCTCGATCATAGTGTAGGTGTATGTTTAACCTTATGACAAACTGACAAATTCATTTTCAAATTGGCTTACCATTTTATACACCCACTAACAGTAAATAATAGTTGAAGGTGTACTAAATCCTTGACAACATTTGGAGGTGTTAGTATTTTTATTTAACCAATTCTAGTGCACATATAATAGAAAATTCTGACAGTGTTGATCTAGAAGCTAGTGGTTATGCTGGGTTCTCTAGCTTGTAAGTTTTTAGCAGGAAGTTTAGGATTAAACAAAAATTCCGGATATATTTGTTTCACACTAAAATTGAAGGGCAGTTTTAAACAATAAAAAATAAAGAATATACACATTAGAACTAATCCAACATATGTGCATATCACACATATGCACATTTTTGTATGTGTGTGAGTGTATATATCCATTTGTAATTTCCTGAACAATATTTATTGTTAGTTTCCTCAAACATCAAATATCTATGCTATTTTTAGATGATTGCTTTCTTTAATCATGTTCATTTTTGTTTGTCAATATCACTTACAAAAATAGGAATATCTAAAGATAGTCTTTAGTTTCTCTTTCAGAAAGAATGTTCAGTGACTTTTTCTGTTTCTGTTTGAGATCTTCTATGATAATCCAAATGTTTCTTTACTTTTGGCCATTCTAAATTTAGATTGTGTTTTTTCCTCTTAGATCTACTTGTACACAACAATATTATAGTTTTATAACCAGTCTTATAGATTCACAACCACAAAATTTAAAAAGGAAAGAAAATACTTGTAATAAGTTACTACCAAATGACTGCAGAAAATATGGAACAGACTGCAAAATGTTGAACAGAGAAATTGCGCAAAATTATAAGTAATATTTTTTTTTTTTGGTAAGTATCAGCAGCTATTACAATATTTTGTTATAAAATCTCTAAATTTCTGGGCGTGATGGCTCATGCCTGTAATCCCAGCACTATGGGAAGCTGAGGTGGGGGAGATTGCTTGAGCTCACGAGTTTGAAACTTGTCTGGGAGAGAGCGAGACCATCAACTAATAAAAAAAAAAAAAAAAAAAAAAAATTTAAAAACCCAGCCAGGTGCAGCGGCAAGCACCTATAATTCCAGCGGCTTTGAAGGCTGAGGCAGCCGGATGCACAAAGCCTGAATCTGAGGTGGCAGTGAGCAACGGCACCACTGCACTCTGCTCAGGGCATAGGGTAGAACTCTGTCTCAATAAACAAACAAACAAACAAATAAATAAATAAATAAAATTGATCTATCTTAAAAGAGAACACTCAGGCTGGAGTTAACTTACGTTTATAATAAGAATATGCTATGTTTACTGTAAGATTATAGCTAAATACTGCTATTTTATCAAATTAATTTCTCAATAATTTTAAATGACAAATTTTCACTGGGTTTAATTAGAATTTAATACAATGTTTAAGTACAATGTTAAAATTATTCATCATTGTCAGTAACATTTATACTTAGTAATTATACCATTCCCTTTGCAATGGATCAGAATCCATTCATATTAACAAATTAACTTAATTTGCTTACAGAAATAATAAATTAAAATATTTTTGAAAGAGGCCAGTCACAGTGGCTCACACCTGTAATCCTAGCACTTTGGGAGGCTGAGGTGGGTGGATTGCTTGAGGTCAGGCAATCCACCCACCTCAGTCAACCTGAGCAATCCACCCACTTCCAGGCCAGCCTGAGCAATAGTGAGACCCTATCTCTAAACTATAATCTGGCATTGTGGCAGGTTCCTATAGTCCCAGCTACTCGGGAGGCTGAGGCAAGAGGATAGCTTGAGCCCAGGAGTTTGAGGTTGTTGTGAGCTATGATGGCATGGCACTGTACCGAGGCTGACAAAGTGAGACTTTATCTCAAAAAAAAAAGTTTAGTGTTGAAAGCATGAATATTGTATTAAAACATGCAACTGGCGATTCTTAGCCTTCTCCAGTATTTCAATAAATATAAATCTTAATTTCAAATTTTATTTTATTTTACTTGTTTTATTTAAAATAATAAGAGCATTTTCTTTATTCATCAAAATTTTGTTTAGCTCAATAAGAAACAAATATTAAATGGTGAAAATATGTCAAAATATGTTTTTTACATTTTAGAAATAAAAAACTTTTTATAGATCAACTGATTTATATAAATCAATTTGACTTGATTTATATAAATCAAAAACATAAACAATGACTTTTTTTACATATACATGTATTTGTTTTCCACTTTTGCCTTTACAAAATTAAAAAGGCTTAAAATTTAATAACAATAACAATGTTTACAATAAGGACTAGAAATAAAACCTCATAAGGAACGAACGAAGAGAAATACGTTCAGAAAAGGAATCAAATGATTGCTGCAATGAAATATTGAGCAATAATAATAATGCAAAAAAAGTAACATTCACATTGTCAGATAAGAGTATGTCTATCATAGAATTCTTTGACTGTGAAGTTCAGTATGGAGTCATCAGTTAACTTCTTAGTTATTTTTCCAAAGTCTCAAAAAATAGAGATTAATCTATTTTGAGATTAATCTCAAAATCAGAGATTAATGAAATTGAAAACAAAAGAATCATTCAGAAAATTAATGAAACAAGGAGTTGGCTTTTTTAAAAAATAAATGAAATAGATAAACTTTTGGCCATACTAACTAGAAATAAAAAAGTAAAATCTCTAGTAACCTCAATCAGAAATGATAAAGGGGAAATAACAACTGATGCCACATAGATACAAGAATGATTTTTTTTTCTTCTCATCAAAGCATTCATATGTAGAGCTGAAATTGTGTGCCACATTTTCAAAGGTAAATGAACAATCTGGGGCACATGTCAATGTGAGCCACCCATGCAAGGAGTTGAAACAAAACCATTATATATATAAAAGAAGGGATTGAAAACACTGAGCAGAAACTTTTAGTAGCCTGATTTTGGTTTAATATAAGAAAGAAGTTCCCATCAGTAATATCCAAAACTAGAGTTCTGATCTATCAGAGACTGAGTTTGCTGCATCCATTCTCAAAGTTGTTCATACACAGTTTATGACCATCTGAGATTTGCAGATGGCTTTTATAGAAGAAAATTGAATATTTAAAATATTCTTGGATTTGATGTGTTCTCCTTTCTATTCTGATAATTTCCTTAGATTAAGGCAAAATTTTCATCCACTATTTTTTTTTTTGAGACAGTCTCACCCTGTTGCCCTTCGTAGAGTGCTGTCGTGTCACAGCTTACAACAAGTTCAAACTCTTGGGCTTAAGCGATTCTCTTGCCCCAGCCTCCCAAGTAGCTTGAACTACAGGCACCTGCCAGAATTCCCCAGCGATTTTTGGTTGTAGTTGTCAGTATTGTTTGGCAGGCCCGGGAGGGTTGGAACCTGCCAACTCCAGTGTATGTGGCTGGCGCCATAGCCGCTGAGCCTCATCCACCATTTTAAATTAAAATATCAGACAGATTCTATATAGATGTAGTTTTTATACTTTTGTAATGATTATCAAATGCAATTTTTGTTTCTTTCAAAGACAGCAGAAATCTTTTTAGGTCTGCACTACTTTTTAAATTTTTTTTTCAAGTTGAAGTTTTATTTAAAAAGAAATGATTCTTAAAAACGCTGGAGAATAAAACAAAAGGATACGAGGCTCTCTTCCTACAAGTTAGCCAGCCTATCCCGGAACAGGGTAACTTCACAGTAGTTTAGTGGTACAAGATCATCTGTGCCTAGAGTATGATTCTCAGTAGACTATGCTTAGTTCTGGGTTTTCGTCTTCACTAAGGATGAACGAGAGCCCTTGCTCCTTGGCCATAGCCAAAGTCCTTGGGCCCAAAGTTCCTAGCGTGGCATACTTTACAATAGATTTCACCTTCTTTTTCAGTCAAAGTTGTAGATTCAAGACTCTTCCCACACTTGGCACATGGAAAGCAGTTTTTATGCCAGGGCTTCCCAGTTCCAATTATCTTCTCGGCAGCATATACGGAATCCCCACATCAGGAACACTTCTCAGCACCTCCATATTTCTGGGCCAATTTAGAAGTGTTTGGATTTGTTGTAGGCCTGTGAGGTTGAACACTCTGTGGCTTGTTGCCGGGGCTCTCCCCGCAGTCCACGTTGAGCGTGTTGGCACCCTGGCAGTAGCCATAGCTTTTTGGCCCATACTTCTTTCCGTAGCAGGATTTGCAGTAGATCTCTTCATCTTAAATTTCCACTGTTGTGCTTTCTAGATTTTTCCTGCAAACCATGCACAGAAAGCAGAAGTGGTGGAAGCTGCGGCCATCGCACTGGGCCTCCTCCGTGTGGTACTTGGTGCTCCTACAGGCCCACACTTGTTTCCACTTCCCCAGATAGGCATTTCGGGTCAGAGGCGAGAGCTCGGGTCAGAGGCGAGAGCTCGCACCGCAGGCGGAGCCAGCAAGGCCGGACCAGACAGGGCACAGACAGTCTGAGAGCCCTGCGCTACTTCTTTACAAGCTTATAAACATACTAGACTATTTTTTTTTAATTTAAAAATTTGTAACGATCTTCTTACTAAAGGAAATAAATAAGAATGTTTTGTCCTGAAATAAAATTTTCAAAATTATATTTTAGTTACATTTAGTTATATTTTAGTACATAACAAAATCCCACTTTCACAGAAACTGCTTTGTCATCGTAATAATGTGGTGAGGTTTGGGCCTCGGGTTTGTTGTCAGAAATGTTGGAGAAAATTTCAAGGAACTATTTTCACACATCAATCTTTCAAAATACCATTTAGCATTTCTATATAATAGAGAATCTCCTATAATGTATGGTAAATAGTAAGTATATGTGAAATATTTAAGAAGTAAACTGAAAAGTGGTGAAGAGAAAATATAGGTTGCCATACTTACCTGTAGGACATGCAAGTTTGTACATAAATATATGGACTATAATAATACATATTGTATTATACATTTTATATATACATATCATATATTAATTTGCAATGTTTATGCATGCGATTGCAAATAAAATATTACATATTATCCAGAATGACAAAAAAATTTATATATTATGCATTCATTTCATGAACTCTAACAGATTTTCTTAATGCTAAAAACAAAAGTGGCTTTTTTTTTTTTGAGACAGAGTCTCACTATGTCACCCTATGTGGAGTGCCCCGTGGCATCACAGCTCACAGCAACCTCAGACTCTTGGGCTCAAGTGATTCGCTTGCTTCAGCCTCCCAAGTAGCCCCAGGCACCCACTACAATGCACAGCTATTTTTTGTTGCAGTTGTCATTATTGTTTAGCTGGCTCTGTTAGAGTAGGAACCCACCAGCCTCCGTGTGTGTGGCAGGTGCTGTAACTACTATGCTACGGGCGCCAAGCTGGCTCTTTTGTATTGTTACTAATAGAAGATATTAGTTTCATTATTGCAAAATGAGAAGAGAAAACAAATGGTTATAATAGTTAGGCTGAGATAGGTCTATTATGTTGAGCTGGATTAGATAAACAAAAGTACTCAGACTTTCTCCAAGCAGGCTCTTTTTTAAGGTCAATAGTTCCTGTACAGAAAATGTGATACCTATGGCTTGTTTTGTGAAGTACTTCAAAATAAAACCAATGTATCAAGGGATTGCTATTCATTACAAGTTTTTCTATAACTTTGAACTCTGAAATATTTACCTTGGAAAATAAATATCCTAAGTGTGGTTACTTTTTTTAAAAGGTGAAACATGAAAGTCCTTTGAGCCAATGTTAATGTCCTCCAAGCATATTTGAGTTAGGCTATTGGCTGGTGTAATATATTGTATTATAAATGGCTCATAGATGCATTTCCCCTAGGCTAATACCCTTCTTCCTCATTTAATATACATTTTGTAATCATCTCATATAAAACTTAACAAATTTTCTAAATAATTTAACCATATATAACATTGGGAAATTTTGTATGCCAAGCATTTTTTTTTTCACTGACAGCATGCTGATACTTTATTTCTATTAGTTCCAATTGACTTAGATATACTTTAGCTTTAGAATTGACATTAATGTTTCCATCCCAATGAATTTAAAGAAGGAATGCCTAATAGGTTCTTCATTACAAGATTTTAGCTTGAATTTTCATGTAGGAGTTCAAGAATTTAAAATAAAATAGGATCCTGATGTAGCATAAGTAAAGTATTATAGCTATCATAAAGCTTAAAGTTATTACAACTATATTGTAAATGTAAAGCTTTCTCTGCTGACTTCTTGGAAGAGTTTTATAAAACACTGTTTTCCTATGGTTTACAAGGTAGAGAATTTCCTCCTAATACTTAAATAGACACTTTCTGGTTGGCTAATTTCTTGAGAGTAACTTCTGACTGAAAGAAAATCACATGCCTTGTGAAGTGTGGAATTAACAAAAAGCAAGTGTTAGAATAAAATTTCAATTCTTTCTTTTGATGACTATTCTGCTTTACTTTAATTCTATGCTTCTATTTAACATGTTCAAATGGAATCTGATCTAAATATAATGACAGAAAAATTAAAAATAATATCCTTACTTTATTTTTCAAAAACTTTAAATGATTTGAAGTATTTACATTATTAACAAAGCAGATCACATCCATCAGACATCTATGTTAAAAAGTATACAGCTGCCACAAACCAAACAGAGTTGTTTCTTCATTGGCTTAAATTGTTTAATTTTTCAACATGACCTCATTAACCTTTTACCAAAAAAAAAAAAAAAGAGAGAATTTCCCTTTTCTTTGAAGAGTTAGTCTATGAATTTTTTCCTATTAATTGCTTTTGATGTTCAATACAATAGAGAGAGAAATAGAAAAAGTATGATTAATTCTGTTCTTACATATCTGACTGGAAAATGTTTATGGTTTCCCTAATTCCACCATCAAGTAGAGCTGTCTATTATTTTTATCAAATTGACTTAATTTAAGATAATTTTGAAATAAGTAGCATTTCCAAAGGACAGAAGTACTAAGAGATAGCTGACTTTAATTTTACTATAAATTATCACTTGCTTGTGTTGTGTTTGGAATTGATCCCAGTCTATACCAAGGTCTCTCCTCCTTTATTGAAATAATCCTGAATAAAATATGTTTTTTACCACGTTAATTATCATCCAGCTTTTTATTACTTTGACAATGACAATCTGTCAGGCAGATTTTGATATGACTTTGTAGAATAGAAGCTAAGAAAGAGTAAGGCCTCTTCAAGCTTCAAGTTCATAGAACAATTGATAGTTAATAAATTGGTTTCTGGGAAAGCTGATTTCAGTCAATTATTGGACTTTTGTTTAGAACAGTTAACCATAACAACTTGGATATTGGAAAAAATTGCTAAGTACAATAAAGGAAAAGACTTATTTATGCTTATAGTCTTCCTTTTCTTACTCTTCCACAGTGCTCTAAATACATGCTGAAAACATATATTGAGTATATATGAGAATATAGTTGTATGTGGAAAGTGCATAAACATGGTGCCATATTTTTCAGTTATATTCTTATTAAATTACTTTATGAATATAGCAATCACAAGTTAGAATGAATGATAAATTCAAGAGAGAGCTAGCAAAGCATTTTCAAAACACGGTCTTCTTTTTTTTTTTTTGCATTTTTATTATTTTATTTTTTAGAGGCAGAGTGTCACTTTGTCACCCTCAGTAGAGTACCATGACATCACAGCTCACAACAACCTCCAGCTCTTGGGCTTAGGTGATTCTCTTGTCTCAGCCTCCCAAGTAGCTGGGACTACAGATCTCTGCCACAACACCCGGCTGTAACACGACCTTTTAACCAAAAAATAGGCTTTTTAGAAAAAGGGATTCATGTGAACTTTTTTTTGTAAGTGCAAAAAGAAGTACAGGAAAAAGTATTCCCCATAATGCATTGTATCCCAAGAGATACAGTTCCCACAAGTAAAGCATTGGAGACAAGAAAAAAGATAGGAAGATCTCTGATTACAGTATATACAGTAAATGTTATTTTTATATATTCTATCTCTGAAAGAGTTAGGGATCTATCTTGGAGAAGACACAGGCCAGTGCAATACAGTCAAATAGCATTAGCTGTAAATCCATTCAGTATTAGAAACTCATTGTTCAGATTTAGACCTGGGAGGAAGATTCTACAAGGAAACTATGGCAGTGTATACTAGGTCTGTATAATTTTTTCCTTTTTCAAGGATGAGCAATGCAAGGGAAAACTAACAAAAGACACAGGAAAGAGAAGTTTTCCATAAAAGTTTAGATAAATAACAAATCTTGAAAAATATTTTTCTAAAGCAGATGAAGTGAAATTTTAAAATTATGTCTGGTTTGCATCTTCCTACAGAAGAAATTCTCTATAAAATAACAATTGGAAATATGAAGATAGTGATAGAAAAATTAAAAGACTATGAAAGAATTATAAAAGTGTCATTAAACTTATGTTGAATATCACTTGTGATCAGAAAAATATGAAAAGTTAAATACTAAAACTGTAGTAATTTTATCTAATAGATCAGCCCAATTTTAAAAGATTAAGCAAGCGCAATGTTTGAAAAGGTGTGGAGAAGCATATGCTTTTTTTACATTATTGATAGAAATATAAACAAAGACTTGAGGGAAGGGGAATTGACAGAATATATGAAAATTTGAAGTGTGAAAATTATATATTAGCATTTTCATTTAAAGTGATCTATTTTACAAAAATACTCTGTTGGATAATTTTTAAAGCCTGCATAATATTTCATGGTGTATGACGGGCCCGCCGTCCACTAGCGAGGTTCTGAGGAGGGAGCGCTGGGATGAAATAACACACACACACACACACACACACACACACACACACACACACAGGGTAATGGACTCAGTCAGGCTGAGACTGAGACAAGACTTTGTTTTAACCTTATTTTTTGACAACACTTTATCTTTCTTCTAGACTTTTATACTCTCACAGGGAAGAAGGTCATTTAAGGTTCTCTTTGGCATTCTCTTACTCCTTGGGAACTACTGTGCTGTTTACCTTAAAATTGCCATGCTGTTTATCTCTAGTTTTGACTATCTGGACTTCTTACTCCCCGTTCTGGCTCCTGCCAGTTTCATCTTAGAAAAAGTCAGACCTTGGCTATAGCCAGTGCAAAAGCGGTTTCTCACGCGGAGGGAGTCCCCCGTGGGTTCCCACGTCTCACGGCTTCCCACAGGTGTACATATGCCACAATTTATTAATCCATTGGTGGGTTGATGGGCACTTGGGCTTCTTCCATGAAAAAGTATCCAATGTACTCAGCCCTACTATGAAACCAAGTTATAGCTTTCACATGAAAGCTATAACCCAATTATAGCCCAAGAATATGGGGAAAGGAGAGAGGGAGGGAAAGGGAGGGGGGAGGATGGGTGGAGAGAGGGTAATTGGTGGGACCACACTTATGGTACATCTTACAAGGGTACATGTGAAATTTACTAAATGTAGAATATAAATGTCTTAACACAATAACTAAGAAAATGCCATAAAGGCTATGTCAACCAGTTTGATGAAAATACTTCAAATTGTATATAAAACCAGCACATTGTACGCCACAATTGTATTAATGTACACAGCTATGATTTAATAAAAAAAGAAATACTCTGTTGATGAAACTATGTTGGGCTTTTACTTATCAGCACCCCATGCTAGGTGAAAAAACATCTTCTCCAGTTCATGTGGTCCTGGTAGAGATGCTGATGGGGGCAGCCTACACTATTTGACACAAAGTAGCATAAATTCATGTTAAAGCAACCTAAAGCTATTACACAAAATTGCATATACTTTTATTGATAGAGTCATGAGGAGACATAGACTTGGAATTATGTAAGGGTAGCTTTCTGAACCTCTAAGAGATAACAAAATGTATAGATGGAGAGAACACTGACAGAAGAAGACACTTGTTAAGATTTTTTTTTCGGCAGGCTGAGGCAAGAGAATCGCCTAAGCCCAGGAGTTGGAGGTTGCTATGAGCTGTGTGATGCCACAGCACTCTGCCCAGGGCAATAAAGTGAGACTCTGCCTCTACCAAAAAAAAAAAAAAAAAAAATTCTTAAGACACTGGATCCAGCCATGCCTGATATCAATGACACCTTTGGATTTCAAATTGATACTAACCAATACATTTCTCTTTTTACATTAGCTATATTGAATTTAGTTTCAAAGGTACATGAAAAAGGTGTTTGTCTTAAAAGACTAGTAATTGCTATTAACTAGAAACATGAAGCTCCTCAAGAAAAAAGTGGAAAAGATGAATGAACAAAGGAACTATTATATTTGGTTAAAATGCAAAAATCATGAAAAGATGTATAAACGTAAACATTTTTATATAGGCATACTGTGAAAGTAAACATTTTTATTTGCTGCACATAACTCTGTATTGTTTATATCACTTAAGCAAGGAAAACATTTGTGGATAAATTGCACAATAGTAAGTATTAAAAAGAGATCAAAAATATTGAAATGAATAAAAAAGTAGAAAGTCAACAAATAGAAAGAGAATCAAATTTAAAATCTTACTAAAATGTATCATAACAAATGACAATGGAAACAGAAATAAGAAAAGATGTGCCTGCGCGGCCCCTTGAAGACTCAGTGTGCCTTTTGCCTCCCCTTGAAAACTCAGTGCGCCTGCGCGGCCCCTTGAACACTCAGTGCGCCTGCGCGGCCGCAACGCCTCCCCCACCCCTCTCGACGTCGTTGCGCGGCTGCAGTCGCCGCGGCCGCTTCGTTGACGGCGGCTGCTCGCGCCTCAGAGTTACTAGTTTATTCTTGAGATTCCCCTATTCTCATCTGTTCTCATGGATGAACTACAGGATATTCACCTCACAGAGATCAAACCACTTCTAAATGATAAGAATGGTACACAAAACTTTCAGGACTTTGACTGTCAGGAAGAATACGTAGAAACAACTCATGGTATGGTCCACGTCACAATGAGAGGCTTACCGAAGGGGAACAGACCAGTTATACTGACATATCATGACATTGGCCTCAACCATAAATCTTGTTTCAATGCGTTTTTTAACTTTGAAGGTATGCGAGAGATCACCCAGCACTTTGCTGTCTGTCACGTGGATGCCCCAGGTCAGCAAGAAGGTGCTCCCCCTTTCCCAAAAGGGTACCAGTATCCCACAATGGATGAGCTGGCTGAAATGCTGCCTACTATCCTTACCCACTTAAGTTTGAAAAGCATTATTGGGATCGGAGTGGGAGCGGGAGCTTACATCCTTAGCAGATTTGCGCTCAGTCACCCAGAGCTTGTGGAAGGCCTTGTGCTCATTGACGTTGACCCTTGTGCTAAAGGCTGGATTGACTGGGCAGCTTCCAAAATCTTAGGCTTGACAACAAACATTGTGGACATTATCTTGGCTCATCACTTTGGGCAGGAAGAGTTGCAGGCCAACCTGGACCTGATTCAAACCTACAGACTGCATATTGCCCAAGATATCAACCAAGAAAACCTGCAGCACTTCCTAAGTTCCTATAATGGACGCAAAGACCTGGAGATTGAAAGACCCATTCTGGGCCAAAATGATAAAAAATTGAAAACATTAAAGTGTTCAACTTTACTGGTGGTAGGTGACAGTTCACCTGCAGTTGAGGCTGTGGTTGAATGCAATTCCCGCCTGAACCCTATAAATACAACTTTGCTAAAGATGGCAGACTGCGGGGGACTCCCTCAAGTAGTTCAGCCCGGGAAGCTCACCGAGGCCTTCAAATACTTTTTACAGGGAATGGGCTACATACCATCTGCCAGCATGACCCGGCTCGCCCGATCACGAACCCATTCGACCTCAAGTAGTATTGGCTCTAGAGAAAGTCCCTTCAGCTGGTCTGTTACCAGCACTCAGTCAGATACTACTCAAGAATCCTGCAAGTCCTCCGATGTCCAGGAAAGACACCAGACCATGGAAGTGTCCTGCAAAACAGATGCTTCTCCCCTGAACCATGCAAGTCCATCCTTCTTCAAATGACCACTCCATAATATAACATTTCATCCAGTAAACTATTATCTTTAACTCATAAAGATAACTTTAACTTCTCTTGCCTGCTTTTTCCGTGCTCTCTTTGATCCCATCTGTGTGTGTGTGAGCATGCCTGTCTGTATTTGTGTGTGCATAGTTCTGTGATTTTAGAGATGCTTTCTTGTAATGCTTCTGCAAAAAAACAAAAAAGGGGACCTTTTTTGCATTCTCAATGATGTTTTTAAGGGAAATATGCAGAACAGATTTCTAGGTTGGGTAGGCCACTGCATTCTCTTTTGGTTCCAAATTGTCAACATGATTTGCAAAGTGACTTTAGGAGAGAGCTGCTCCGAAGAATGTAAAGGATCATAATGACTGTTGGGACCA
The DNA here is from genome assembly GCA_963573935.1 of Arctocebus calabarensis. Classification (NCBI taxonomy): domain Eukaryota; kingdom Metazoa; phylum Chordata; class Mammalia; order Primates; family Lorisidae; genus Arctocebus; species Arctocebus calabarensis. Next base: position 22,083 of record CAUYON010138685.1, read on the forward strand.
TTGACTGTGACCAAGAGGAGATGGTCAAGGTGCCTGTTCAAAGGGAGGCAGGCAGGGTGGCCATCCACCCCCTCTGTGCAAATGAATTCACATATTCTATAAAGGGAGGTATACATTCTAGTTTTTTTTCAAAGGAGTGAATGTGTCTTAATTACTGGACTCTCTAGCACAGGAAAATAGAAAAATATCCCAGGTCTCAGCTCTGCAAGAGCAAAACTGCTGTCATTGCAGTGTCTAATAGCACTTAGGAGATATCTGTAAATCCCCAAGAAGTACCTCTGAGGTCTGTAACAGGGAGAGTGAAGTATAACCTTGATTTCAGTAGACTTAATGGAAGCTAAATTTAATGTAAAACCCAGTTCTCAGAAAGATTCTTTTTTTTTTTTGGAGACAGAGTCTCACTTTGTCACCCTCGGTAGAGAGCTGTGGTGTCACATCTCACAGCAACCTCCAATGCTTGAATGCTTGGGCTTAAGCGATTCTCTTGCCTCAGCCTCCCACGTAACTGGGACTACAGGCACCCACCACAACACCCGGCTTTTTTTTTTTTTTTTGCAGTTGTCATTGCTGTTTTGGCTGGCTGGGCCTGGGTTTGAACCCTCCACCCTCAGTACATGGGGCCTGTACCCTGCCCACTGAGCCACAGGCACCACTCTTCAGAAACATTCTTAATCCCTTTGATAGGCGGGAAAGGACAAATCTGTCAGGGCAGCCCTGTCCAGATAAAATTGTTTTAAGTTTCCTGTCTACTGTTACGTGAATGGTCACAGCCAGTCAGAGAGTAGAGCTGGAGGAGGGTGAAAGACCACCGAGACCAACTGCCAAATAGCAAGAGCCCAATTCTTGGAAATATTGCAATGTAAGCTCAGGGTTAACACAGTTCCAAATCTTGGGAAGGAGCTGGAGGAAGGTGAAAGACCACTGAGACCAACTGCCACACAGCAAGAGCACAGTTCTTGGAAACATTGCAATGTAAGCTCAGGGTTACACAGTTCCAAATCTTGAGAAGGAGCTTCTCAGACACATTGTTTGCTTTCTGCTGAGATATAGAATGCATCACTCTGCCAGACTATGACTTTTTACAGATTATTAAATAAAGCTGTATATATCTCATTGTTAAAAAAAATAGAAGAGACGTAAGGTAGAACTAATAAGATTTGGAAAAATGCTCATAAAGTAGGCAACAATGAATTTCACTAAATTATAAAACAGATACATTAGTCTCATTTTCTGGCCAAATGGAAAAAACAAAAGGTTACAATTTTCCATTTCTACGAAAGATGGAGCAGACACATTTTTCCCTCTTCCTCCTGGTTTGTGCAGCTGAAACCTCTAGATATCACATATAAAACATGTATCAGGTTGTCAAAAATGAAGAAGGTAAACTGAGTAGATATCTAGGTTCATTGTAAATAAAATGCCATATTTAATAATAATTTTTATAATTTTCATGTAAGGGCACAGAAAGTTTATTGGCTTAGTGTATTAAAACCCTATAAAACAACTCATGAACTTTAACACTAATTTTATGTTTTGGAATGTCTCCTAAGAAAATAATCACTAGTTATGTACAAAGACACTTATCACATTATTTATAGTAGCAAAAAGAATTCGAGACCGACTAAATTTCCACAAATAAGATAATTGATAAATTATATTTGTTGTTTTGAAAGAGTCTGATGTGGTTTTGAAGAAATAAGTGAGGAGAGAAAATTCTCAAATATATTGGCATCATATTAGATTGCAGTATTTTATACAATTAAAAAATCATGAGGGGCTGACACGATGGCTAACACATGTAATCCTAGCACTCTGGGAGGCCAAGGCAAGCAGATTGCTTGAGATCAGAAGCTCTAGACCAACTTGATCAAAAGCAAGACTTGGTCTGAAAAAAAAAAGTAGAGAATCTAGCTGGGTGTTGTGGTAAGCAACTGTAGTCCCAGCTACTTAGGAGGCTGAGGCAAGAGGATTGCTCAAGCCCAAGAGTTTGAGGTTGCTGTGAGCTAGGACTTCATGGCACTCTACCTAGGGTGACAGAGTGAGACTCTGTCTCAAAAAAAAGGTTGTGGGTTTTAGTTTTTATACATTTTGTGTTTTCTTCTTTAAACATTTCAAATTTTCCAAGTTTTCAACTATGAGAACACACTCCTTTGATTATCATGGGGAAAAAGTACTTTAATAATTTTTTTAAACAATGAAAAATAATTTTGTCACTTTTAAAGTCTCGAGATAAGGCAGACTAAGAGAAAGATACTCTTACAAATATGTTATATCCAAAACCATAATATTCCATGACTCCTTCAAGTAATAATCCCCTCTCTATGGAACTCTACCATCCATAACATTTGTGGTCAAAGGGAAGAAGGGAAGAAGATAAATTAGAAGGAAACAAGGTAAGTTAGCTAGCATTTTAGCAATATTGATTCTTCCCAGCCAAGAGCATAGTATGTTTTTCCATTTGTTAACATCTTCTGCTATTCTTTTCTCAAGGTTTCATAGTTCTCTCTGTAGAGATCCTGCATATCCTGCCCATCAACTCATGGATGGATTAAATATGGTATATGGATACCATGGAATAATACTCAGCCATAAAAAGAATGGAGACTTTGCATCTTTTGTACTTACCTAGATGGAGTTGCAGAGCATTCTCCTAAATAAAGTATCTCAAAAATGGAATTAGAAAATATCCCATGTACTCAGTTCTAATCTGGAAGTAGTAGATCAACAACAAGAGGCTCCATAATTAAATTCCCAAAGTGGGTAGGAGGCATGGGAGCTCAGTAAGTTCTCACCTATCAGGTACAATGCAGAAGTATATGGCACACTTCTTGGGTAAAAGACTCAACTACAACTCAGATTTTGAACTTACAAATGCAAATAATGTAACTTAATCACATGTATGCTCTTATTAACCCAAGATAAAAAAATAGAAGTTCTAATAGAGGTTCTTTACAATATATATTACAACAATCTAGAAAGTCATAGCAATATATAAAAGAAAATAAAACAATAAGAAAATGTTGTATGAATGAACCAGTAGAGCAATTTAATGGAAGAAAAACTTCAAAAGCTGTGTCATGTATTCATTCATAGGAATAAATATATCATAAAGGGGCCAGTGCAAGATGATACAGAATTTTTTTTTTTTTTTGAGAAAGAGCCTCACTGAGTCACCCTGGGGTTGATTGCTTGGGCATCATAGCTCACAGCAACCTCAAATTCTTGGGCTCAAGCGATTGTCTTGCCTTAGCTTTCAGAGTAACTGGGATTATAGGCTCCTGCCACAACGCCTGGCTATTCTTTTTTTTATTAGTATTGTTTGGAATTCATTGAGGAAAGAATTAGGTTACACTGACTGCATTTGTTAAATACAGTCCCTCTTATGACTGTGTCTCACCTCTAAGAGGTGTGCCATACATCATGACCTTTATTCCCCTCCCACTCATTCCCAAATCCCTCATTCCTCACTTCCCACCTTGAATTAGATAATCTACTGCCTTAATATTAGAATCGAGTGCACTGGATTCTTGCTTCTCTCTTCTTGTGATGCTTTACTAAGAAGAATGTGCTCCAACTCAATCCAGGTTAATACAAAAGATGTAAAGTCTCCATCTTTCTAAATGGCTGAAGAGTATCCTATGGTATGCATATGCCACAGCTTGTTAATCCATTCTTCTTTAGAGATAGGGCCTTGCTCTTGCTCAGGTTGTTTGCAAACTCCTGAGCTTAGGCGATCCACCCACCTTGGCCTCCCAGAGTGCTAGGATTACAGTCTTGAGCCCCCATGCTCAGCCCTGATACGGAATTTTTTGTTTGTTTGTTTGTTTGTTTTTTCTTTTTCTTTTCTTTTCTTTTCTTTCTTTCTTTCTTTTTTTTTTTTTTTTTTTTTATAAATAGTCTCAATCTTTTGTTCTGGGTAGAGTGTTATGGTGTCATAGCTCACAGCACTGGAAACTCTGGGGGTCAAGAGATTCTCTTGTCTCAGCCTCCCAAGTAGCTGGGACTACAGGTGTCTGCCACAACACCTGGCTGCAGAAGATGTTAACAAATGGAAAAACATACCACGCTCTTGACTGGGAAGAATCAATATTGCTAAAATGCTAGCTAACTTACCTTGTTTCCTTCTAATTTATCTCTATTTTTTGTTGCTGCAGTTGTCGTTGTTTTAGCTGGCCCAGGCCGGGTTCGTATCCACCAGCCTCAGTGTATGTGGTTGGCGCCCTACCCACGGAGCTACTGGTGCTGCCCTCATATGGAAATTTTTACTATTTATTAGTTGGTTTTGGAAAATTGAATCAATATATAAAATAATAAAGTCGATCCTGAACCTCATAGCATTATTCAAAAGTGCACTTATGGTGAATTAAATATTTGAATATGTAGTATAGAAATATTCAACTTAGGCTTGGTGCGTGTAGCTCAGCGGCTAGGGCACCAGCCACATACACTGGAGCTAGTGGGTTTGAACCTAGCCTAGACCTGCCAAACAACAAGGACAACTGCAACAACAAAAAAATAGCAAGGCATTGTTATGGGTGCCTGTAGTCCCAGCTACTTGGGAGGCTGAGGGAAGAGAATCACTTAAGGCCAAGCGTTGGAGGTTGATGTGATGCTACGACACTCTACAGAGGAGGACATAGTGAAACTCCGTCAAAAAAAAAAAAAAAAGAAAGGAAGGAAGAAAGAAAGATTCAACTTAATAATAAACTAAATCATAGAAAAATTACTTTGTTATGCGATGGAGTTCTTAAATAATACCTGCAAAAGGAGAAAACACAGGTCAACATTTTGATGAATTTGACTGATTGCCATAAATATTACAGATTTTTATTCACCCAAGGACATCATATGCAATGTTAAAAGATATATAACAAGGAAATGGTATTTATAATATCCCAAACTGAAAAGTGGAAAACACTTCAGATATAAAAAATACAGAACAGCTGATATAAAATCAACATAGGCAAAACATAGTTAATTAACAAGTGGAAAATCCTAAATGACTAACACTAAATAAATAAAAGTGCAATCATATCTTAGAGATGATTAGAAAAAATGAAAATTAAAATAATAAGGATCACTTATGGCCATCAGAGTTCCAGAAATCTAAAAGTCAGCTAATGCTAAGTCTTAATAAAATGTGTTGACATAGAAATCCTCACGTTCTTCAAAAAGTATAAAGTGTTAGAAATAATCTGGAGAGTACTTAGCTAAATTAAATATGCACACACCCCATGTCTAGGATGATATTATAATTTATTGTACAAACTGTGGCACTGCATAACTATCCTAAAATGATTAGCATAAACTGAGATAATCCTGGATAAATTGAGAGACATTGTCATTTGATGCATTACATAAATCCCATGCTAAATGTATCTAAGAAAAATTACAGCATAGATCAACATAGCAGCATAAGTGTGTATGTTCATTAATGCATTGATGGTAGTAATAGAACAGTGTGAAAACTAAGTGTCTATCTCAGGAAAATGAAAATAAAATGAAGGAGTATACCATCCAGTGGTTAGGTGCACTGAAATAAATGCAAATTCAGCAACCTCAAAAATTATTCTTAAGTGATGCAATAAATTACATTATTCTATGATACATTATGATATATACATGCATATATATATGAATATATATGATCCCCGTTATGTCATTGTCATAATCAAGCACAAGTGTTTGTGCATATGTAAATAGTAGTGTTTGTAGCAATGTGGTAAATGTGTGTTATAAATTTTATGTTTATTTTTCTCAGATCCATCCCATGATTTCTTTGTGTTTGGGTCTGTTTAAATCCTTTTTTTACATAAGAATGAGATATGCATGGAAATACTTTAACTTGAGACCTATAAATAATAATAAAACAGAGCAAAAGAGATGGACCACAAAGATTTAATATATATAAGACATGTGTATATATATATATATATATATATATGTATATATCATTATAGGTGAGATACCTGTAATGATTTCAAATAGAACATTGTAAAGATAGATTAGCAAAGTTATTCAGAAGGAGCGAATGGAAGGGTGTGGTTATATTTACACTACTGTTATGAGAAAAAAATATGTCTAAATCTTATTTTTGCATGGATTAATAGTCATTAATTCAACTCTAGTCATTTCACTCTATTAGTTTTTGTTTACTATTTTCACTTCTCTCCTTCAATCTGTATGACCGCGTTGCCTTTTAGTCCACACCCAACTCACAGACAGCTATCTGAAGTTGAATTAAATAGAGTAGTGTTTTGATGTTATGAAGATAAAGCCACTCTAAAGGAGAAACTAATGTGCTTGGATTTGAATGTAGACAATGAATAGAGCAATAGAATCAAGTTTGCAAAAGGGACCTGCTGAAAGAATTTGTTCCATTTGTCCATTTGCCATCTGCTTTCCCCCTGTTACATACTGGCACAGAAAGCATTAAAAATGGCTGGTATATTTTAATGATGCCTTTTTTTTTGCATTCTTTACACGAAATTTACATTTATATAGAAAAATAATGCTTGACTATGCTGCCCTGGTATATCATTGTCCCTTTTATTTTCTTGAGAGTCATTTTTAAGATGTGAAGAAATGCTTACAGTAATGCATACATCTTTGGATACAGATAACTGGAAGTGATTTGTTTTTACTTCATGGTAAATTTGTATTTGTTCAGAAACAATCAAAAGATCACACATCTTTGTTAAATGCTCACTTTTGTTTTTTCTTTTTTTTTTTTGTTTAGCCCTCAGTCAACTATTTGTTGACATAGTGACTTAGTGTTGACTTTAGTTGTTACAAAACATCACCATCTTTCCTGGCATGATCTCTTTTCTTATTTTGTTTTGTCTTATTTTATATTATGTTATTTATTGCTTTACATATAGCCCCCATTCAATCCTCTTCATTAATGAGCAGTCACTTTAATAGTGAGCAGAACTAAGGTCTTAAAAACATGAAAGTGTTTACTTTGTGTGGTTCTTTGACTTGATCAGAGGTAAATCTATTTTACTATATATGAAGCGTCACCGTGGTCTTGGTGTTCTGACAATTAATTTGTTCTGACTTCATATATTAATTTTAGGCCCATCTATTTATAGTACTTGCTATTGATAAGTAATCTAAAATACAGTATAGTAGAAAATGGCTGCAACCTCAGACATACACAAACTATCTTGTATGTATAGCTTTTAGTCCTCTGAAGGATTTTAATTTTTTCTTTTTTTTATTAAATCATAGCTGTGTACATTAATGCAATCATGGGGTACAATGTGCTGGTTTCATATACAATCTGAAATGTTTTCATCAAACTGTTTAACTTAGCCTTCATAGCATTTTCTTAGTTATTGTATGAAGACATTTGTATTCTGCATTTAGTAAGCTTTGCCTGTACCCTTCTAAGATGCACCATAGGTGTGGCCCCACCAATTACCTTCCCTTCACCCCAAACTGCCCCCCTTCCCATATTCTTGTGGTATAGTTGGGTTATAGTCTTCAAATGAAACCTTTAAATTAGCTTCATAGCAGGGCTGAGTACATTGGATACTTTTTCTTCCATTCTTGAGATACTTTACTAAGAAGAATATGTTCCAGCTCCATCCATGTAAACATGAAAGAAGTAAAGTCTCCATCTTTCTTTAAGGCTGCATAGTATTAAAAAAAAAAAAAAGGCTACATAGTATTCCATGGGATACATGTACCACAATTTATTTATTTATTTTTTTATTGTTGGGGATTCATTGAGGGTACAAGAAACCATGTTACACTGGTTGCATTTGTTAGGAAAAGACCCTCTTACAATCGTGTTTTGCCCCCAAAAGGTGTGGCACACACCAAGACCCCAAG
>CAUYON010138688.1:0-15053 GCA_963573935.1 Arctocebus calabarensis
TTACCTTTAACAAATATGAAATGTCCATCTTTATCCTTCCTTACTTTGGTTGGTTTAAAGTCTATTGTATCTGCAAATAAGATTGCAACACCTGCTTTTTTCTGTTTTCCATTTGCCTGGAATATAGATGACCATCCCTTCACTTTGAGTCTAAATTTTTTCTGGCTGTGGGCAGCCCAGCAGAGGCATGGCGGTTGCAGGCAGATTTCCTGGCAGAAGGCAGGCCTATGAAAGCTCTGCAAGCTTGGGCGCAGAGCCACATAGTCGCCAGGGGATTTACTAGCCAGGTGTGGAACTGCAGGAGCCTTGAGGATGTCAGGCAGAGACTTGAGCAGTCACCGGGGGAGTTCCTGGCTGGTGACTGATCTGCAGAGGCCTGGCAGTTGCTGGCAGAGTCTCTAGCAGACCGCTGACCTGCGGAAGCCCCTCAAGCATGGGCATAGGGCCAGGCAGTTGCCAGGAGTGTTTCTGGCTGTGGGCTGCCCAGCAGAGGCCTGGTGGTTGCAAGCAGACTTCCTGACAGAAGGCAGGCCTGTGGAAGCCCTGTAAGCTTGGCACGGAGCCGTACAGTCGCCAGGGGATTTAGTGGCCAGGGGCTGGCCTGCAGGTGCCCTGTGGATGCCAGGCGGAGGCCTGTGCAGTCCCCAGGGGAGGAGTTCTTGATGGGGAGGACAGACCTGCGGTGGCCTGGCAGTGGCCATCAGAGTTTCTAGTAGATGACAGACCTGCGGAAGCCCAGCAAGCTCAGAGCGCAGGACCAGGTACTCGCCTGCGGCTTCCCTGGCCAGAGGGGAGGGAGCCTCGCCGCAGCCCCACCCGTAGTCTATTCTCAGTGGGGCTCTTGTTTCAGCTGGCAGGGGTGGGGGTGCTGCTTAGGGACCTCCTCCCTCAGTCTCGGGGGGGGGGTATGCTTCTAGTTCGTCAGTTAAAGGGGGAAGGGTGTATAGTAAGTTTAGAATGGTGGGGAAAACTTTAGTTCAGTTTTTCTGCCTAGCAACGGAGTTTTCAAAATCACACAGGGTGCTCAGGGGAAGCACACCTCACTTCCCACAGCACTCTTCTGTGGGGTGTGACAAGAGGTCCACAGTTCACCGCTTGTCTGTAGAAAACTCGTAGGAGCAAAAGAGGAGATTAATAAGAAAGGAAACAGAAAAGCAAGAAACTCAGAGGTTTCTTTGGGTAGGGGATGGGCACTCTTTCTTTCAGATGAATTTTGTACCTGAAGCGTGCTCTCTTGGGGTTGCAGCCAGTCTCAGTAGAGATTATCTGCAGAAAGCACTTCTCTCTCTCGGCTGGGTTCCCAGTATTCAGCTTAATTGTGCAGTTTCTGGAGGTTATCTTTCCTTTTGGATGGGAGCCTTTTTCGGAAGCTGCTTCCAGTCAGCCATCTTGCTGTGCCCCCCCAGATACTTTATTAACATTTGTTTAGTCTTTCTGGCACTTACAACTGCAAATGTGTCCCTAGTCATGGATGTTATGTATGCCTGAGACATAAATTAATTTTAAAATCTATATCCATGGTGAATACCTTGCGAGTATTCACCATGTGCCTAGCAATATGTCTATGGATAGATGTGAAAGAACCAGACAGATTGACTTGGTTGGGTTTCAAGGCAATGTCTTGGGTTTCAAGGTTGGCCTAAACTGACAGGGTTTCAGGCAATGTCTAGGTCCTCAGATCTTGGAGTGCTTTTGATGGAAAAATGACCAGACATCCAAAAGAAGGCATGCATGAAACAAAGCTTATTAACAAAGAGAAAGATATGTTTATAGAGTATGAAATTTTACAGGCAGGTTACATCCACCATAAATAGCAAACAGGACTACACTGCCATGGCAGATAGGCAAAGGAGCAAAGGTTATGATGGGGATGCTGTTTTATACTGCCTGGGTCAGGCCTGCCCTATGATTCAGAGGTCACCTTAGAACCAGAGTCTCACTGCACATGTGGACCTCCCCTGAGCCTCTCTAAGAATCCATGGCGAGGAAGAGTGTGGAAAGCAATGTGAATTTAAGCTAATGACATGATAATTAGTCTTAAGGCTGTTCTATGTCACCTTTAACACTCCTTTGTACCTGTTGTTAGGCTAAAGAGTCTTCTATATCCTTTGGCAACTGGCACACTAAGTTCTGACTGGCAGATTAGCAGGGTGTTTCCTCTTCCTGCAGTGTGAGCAATGACTTGAAACAGAATTAATATGGGAGACACCTAGATGGGGGCATGGGTCTTACCCCGTCCTCCTTTCCCAGAAGAACTGGATTCCTAGCTATCTACCTAACAATTTTATAGTCCCATATCTGGGGAAATAATTGCAGATGTACACATTGATTTACAAGCTTATTAATTGTAATATATTTAATTTTTTTAAAAAACTTTAATTTCTTACAAATGAAGGTAGAATAAATAACTATGATAAACCATAATGTCTTAACAGTCATTAAAATTATATATCTGAATTAATTTAATGACATAGAAAATTCACCCAATATAATATTAATAGAGAAACAATGGGTGTTTTTCTACACCCAATGTAATATTAATAGAGAAACCTTGGGTGTTTGACATATAATCATAACAGTTAAAAAGAAATGAATCTTTAAATATGAAAAATAATGCCTATATACGTATGGAGAGAGAAGTTTAACTTCTATTGTTTGTCCACTTCAGGTATAAAATGTGTCCAGTCTGCAAAGAAACTTTGTAAGTTAGAAGAAACAACACTCTGGAAAAACAGTATGACTCAAAGTGAATTATTTCATTTGCCCCACATTCTATTAACTTCTAGAAATAGCATATTGATTCCCCTACCCTAGATACAACTTCACACCATGGGCAGTCTTGGGAGGACTATTGATCAAGGCACCCTCTTCTTCGTGGCCAAGATATCAGGTACATGACCCAGGCTAGCCTAAGTAGACATGCTCAGGGATTTGGACTGTGAAAGATGAATCGAAATTACTACTGACCTGACCGCCATATGGGTGCCTGAAAGATATAGACCATTATTTTTTTGTTTCATAGAAACCTGTGGCTACTCTGTCCTCAATTTTCTGAGCTTAATTCTTTAGCTATGTCTTTCTTCTTGACCTACCTGTTAGCCTTTACAGTTACCCAGAATTGGCTTCTGTATCATGTAACTAAAAAGCCAAAACTTAATAGAGTTAAAAAACAAATGATTACATGCTGCTTAGGTGATGGGCTCTTAGATCCAAGACTGGAAAGGCTGCTGCTGGCCACTCCACAGTCTGTGACACCCTCCCCCATTCTGAGTCTCTGAGTCCTGTCTTCCTTTCCTGTTTCAAGTGACCAATCCTGAGATGTTACTTTCAAAACTCTGCTGTCTTTCACTTGTTTTTCAGCTGGCACATTGCCCAGAGGGGCAGGTCTTGTCCAGTGAATCATCAAAGAGAACCAATCTGCATGGCTCTTGTGTAGCTGCCTTGCAGATATCCCTGCCCTGATTACCTGCAGTGGGTGATATTATCATCAGACAGCAAGGTAACGGTGGTTCTTGAATCCATTTTTTAGTTAATGCAAGAATCCTTTGATTTTCATGTAAGATAAATGTACTTTTTTCCTCATGGCAATTATTACTCCAATGGCCGGCACTTTCCATTCACATAGCTTAAATTCAGTGATATTACAATCTCTAAATAACTATGAAAACTCTCTGCTTGACTTTTACGATTTCTCCCCCTTTGCAAAAGTTCAGCACAATATAATTTAATCTTAAATTATAGAAGAGCACACTGAAGCATTAATGAAACACAATAGGCGCCTACTAATGAGGTTTTCATGAGTTAACTCTACTTTCCTAATGCCCCTACTGGTAATATTTTTCTTCAAGGCTTCCCATCTAGGCCCCGTTTAAAGCCCAGTTAAAAATTCAGTTCTTCTAGGTTAATCCTGATAAAGCATAATGTTAAAAAAAGTGGGGGGATCAATTTTATGTCTGATAGAATGAAGCTAGATGTTTGTTCAGTCTCTTGGATGCTGTGTGATTTGTTTCAAGTTGATTATCTTTTTTGAGACTCAGTTTCCCAGGCCTACAAATACATATAAGCTCTTAAATATATTTTCTGAGAGTGGTGGCTCTTGCCTGTAATACTACCACTCTGGAAGACTGAGGTGAGAACATTGCTTGAGCATAGGAGTTTGAGACCAAGCTGAACAAAGAGATAACCTGTCTCCACTAAAAATAGAAAAATTAGCTGGGTGTTGTTCCAGCTACTCAGGAGGCTGGGGTAGGAGGATCATTTGCAACAGGAGTTTGAGGTTGCTGTGAGCAAGGCTAAGGCTATGGCATACCAGCCTGGGGCAACAGAGTGAGACTGTCTCCCCAAAATACATGTAATATACATATTTTACAACTAGTTTAAATTATGCACAAACTTTATGGACACCTTGTGTTTATGTGTGTGTGTGTGTGTGTGTATGTTTTTCCTGAGGATTAAATAAGAATGTGTGTAAAGTATTTGGTACTTAGGAAGTGTGTATTAAATGTTAAATTCATCGTACTTATCTTATATTTACCTTTTTTTTTTTTTTGGTATTTTACTCTATGTGTCAATATAATCTATGTACTTTGTTCAAATTATGTTAATGTGTTATTATTTCCAGTTTATTATGGAATGTTTTCTTAAAGAAAAAAGCAAAATAAAACAAATCTAAAAACTAAAACATTATACTGTGCTAATATCTTTCGAAAACCAAAAGAAAAATCTATTATTTTTCTTCTATTCCTCCACAAATGCTGTTACATATTGTTTCTACAAATACTTTCCAGTTGTTCAAATCTTTCAATAATAAGTCAATAGTGGTGATCATAGCACCTTCCACTTATAGAGCATGACACTATTCTTTGCAAGTGCTTTCTATCCATTGCTACATTTGGTTATGTTCTAGTTGTGTGCTCTCTCCAAGGCAATCCCGATGTCTGACATCCATTCCATGTGTATAAAATAGTTGTAGTAACACTGTTAAGATTCACAGTCCAGCCAAGGACAGAAAGAGACAAGGACAATGAATGACCTCTCCTTTCCTCATTCCACACACTTACTCTCAGTTGAACTTGATCAGGCTTTAATCTCTCCCTCTAATCCTCTCAAAACTTGTTCTGAGGAATTCTTAGTCACAGAAAAGTATAGATATTTGACAAAACTTAATTATTTTTTTCCAAGGGACCTTTTCAGTCAGGCAAAGGCAATAAGAATGTTTTTACATAAAAGAAGTTTCAAGTTGTTGAGAGTAGATCTGTGTGTGTTGAGAGAGGCCTTTTCAGTTTATTGATTTTGGACAGACTTTTAGAAATAAAGAGAAAACTGTCTAGAAACGTGATTATACACAGAAAATGTTTTGTTTTGTGTCACGTTGTTTCATTATGTTTTCTCCATTCCCTTCACATTGGGTGGTTCTACCCCAGATATTAGATAAGGCTAGAAGTCCTGCATGTTAGCCCTGTTCAACCCTCTGTGGTGACTTCGAAAACTAGACACTACAGAACAGCGTGCTTTTGTACTCCAAGGAACAAGATCCCTCCTTGAAGTCTATTTGAAGAAATTCAAATTTCTACGTCTTCAGCTTATAGGTTCCCCCTTTGATTTAGAAGGATTTTCCTCATGGATTCAAAAGAACAAAGATTTTAAAATGCTTTTTTCCAATGATGGATTTTTTTTTACCTCTATTTCATTCATAAATATTGCTTTACAAATTAGATAAAATGGCTAATAGAGAAAAGGCGTTTCCCACCCATATGCTCAACCTCTTTTACCCCCCTTCGAAGATTTGAGGCATTTCTACAGAGCCCAAAATTCATATAAAATACAAGTTTTAAAATGCTTATTTTCACAATACCCTACCTCTCTTTAGGAAGTTCCTCTAGGCACCTATGAAGAAAATTCCTCAAATCTTTTATTGGTAAAGAACAGACTGCAGTGAAGCAAATAAATAAGCAAATCTTTTTTTTCTTATAATTTTTTTATTATTAAATCATACCTGTGTACATTAGTGCAATCAGAGGGTTGAATGTGCTGGTTTCATATACAATCTGAAATATTTTAATCAAATTGTTTAATATAGCCTTCATGGCATTTTCCTAGTTATTGTATGAAGACATTTGTATTCTGCATTTAGTAAGTTTCTCCTGTACCATTCTAAGATACACCGTAGGTGAGGCCCCACCAATTACCCTCCCTCCATCCCATCCTTCCCCCTCCCATCCCCTCCCTTGCCCCTTTCCCTATATTCTTGTGCTATAGTTGGGTTATAGCCTTCATAAGAAAGCTATAAATTAGCTTCATAGTAGGGCTGAGTACATTGAATACTTTTTCTTCCTTTCTTGAGATACTTTGCTAAGAAGAATATGTTCCAGCTCCATCCATGTAAACATGAAAGAGGTAAAGTCTCCATCTTTCTTTAAGGCTGCATAATATTCCATGGTATACATGTACCACAGTTTATTAGTCCATTCATGGGTTGATGGGCACTTGGGCTTCTTCCACGATTTAGCAATTATGAATTGGGCTGCAATAAACATTCTGGTAAAGATATCTTTATTATGATGTGATTTTTGGTCTTCTGGATATATACCTAGTAAAGGAATTATAGGATCGAATGGCAGGTCTATTTTTAGATCTCTAACTAATCTCTGTAACTTATACTTTTAAAAATGTTCCTGATGATTTTCTTTCAATCACTACATTTCACTCACTAAACATAGATCTCTAAGAATAACAGGGAGCCTCAGCTTATATTCAGACAAAGGAAAATCTAAATACTATTGCATGGATTTAAGCAGTATATGTCATTATGGTTTTGACTTCTCATAAAAATTTCAGCCTTCATAATCACTCACACTTTCATATGAAAGATATAACACAATTATAGCCCAGAAAGAAAGAGAGAAAAGAAGGGTGAGGGGAGGGGAGGGGGGGATGGAAGGGTGCAGGGACAGTAATCAGCAGGACCTTATCTACTGTGCATATTGCAAGAGTACATGTCAAATATATTCACAGTAGAGTATAAATGTCTAAACACAACAATTAAATAAGTGAGGTGAACACTATGTTAACCAGTGGGGTGTAAACATTCCAAATGGTATATAAAATCAGCACATTGTACCCCATAAATGCAGTAATGTACACAGTTATGAGCTAATAAAAAATTTCAACCTTCATTCTTTCTAGCTCAACATTAAAGCAAAAGTATCTTTGAAACTCAGTACATTATGGTTTCTACAATTATTCCACTGTTACTAGAGTAATATGTAAATCTCCACTCAAATTTCCCCCCAAATTTCCCATTTGCCTTTCTGACTAATCTTCTAAAGTCCCTGCTTTCTCCTGCTTTTTCCCTGTCTTTACTTCCCCCCATTGATGTCCTTGCTCCATTTCTCTCTCTTGCTTACTTCTCTTCTACTTTTCTTAACTGTGTTTCCTACCCTTATTTCCCAATCCCTCTCAGCTTTTTGATTAAGATCAAGTATAGTACCTATTTCTGTCTCCTTCCCAATTCATGTGTTGCTTAAGAGTACACACTGTCGGCCCAGCGTGGTGGCTCATGCCTGTAATCTCAGCACTCTGGCAGGCGAAAGCTGGTGGATTGCCTGAGGTCAGGAGTTCAAGACCAGCCTAAGCCAGACTGAGACCTTGTCTCTTAAAAAAAAATAAAAATAAAAAAGCCAGGCATTATGGCAGGCACCTGTAGTCCCAGTTGCTTGGGAAGCTGAGGCAAGAGACTCACTTAAGCCCTAGTGTTTGAGGCTGCTTGAGCTCTGATGCCACAGCACTCTACCAAGGGCAACATAGTAACACTCTATCTCAAAAAAAAAAAAAAAGAGTACACACTAAACACATGTCCTTCAAATCTCTAGTTGAAAAAATTAAGAATTATCTTTCAGAAGAACAAAGGAATAAACCATATTGTTGGTAAAGTTTTACCTCAGTTTTAGGATCAAAAATCTTCCAAAAGCAGGATGCATTTTTTTAAAAAAGTTTCATAGCTGCATTGTATGACATTCTTACTGTCAAACATTTAGTTTTGTAACCACCAAGATTAGCTGAAAAACATTAACATTCTTTACAAATTTTCTTTTTGTGTTAAACGTGAGCTCTGTTTTTCAGGAAATCCAATGTTCTTCACTGACAAACAAAAATAAATGAACTTTAGGAAAGGTAAAGGAAAGGAAAGAAAAAGAATGAAATAAAAGTTTTTCAAAAGGTAAAAGAAAGAAGTTCAGGAAAAGGGATCCTTTCTGTTGGACTGAATTATAAACACACATCCTTTATTTTGCTTTTTTCTTACAAAATTTGTCATAAACTGAAATGCTAAAGGACTTGCTGGTGATTAGTTTTAGCTTCTCACCATCACCCTCAAATTCCCATGCCTTTTTTAAAATGACAAATGATCTGTAAAATCAACTCCAAAAGATTGTTAGAGTTGTGTTCCTCATCACTCTGGCATATAATGGACATGCTATTTAACATCCTACTGTGACTTGCCAGAGTGCAAGTGACCAGAGACCTGGGAAAATACAGGATAAAATAGAAACACAAAGAATATTTTTTTTCTTCATCCTTTTCTTCATCTAATTCACTGTTCATCTCTCCTGTCTCAGAAATATTTATGTAACATACTTAGTAATTCAAGAACTGATGAAAAATTGCACAATTCTCTCACCCAAACACATTCTTTCTATAGAAACTATGAAATGCGAATGTATTTGTTCAAATTTTATCAATTGTATTACCAGACTCTCCTTCCTCCATGCAATCTTTGAATGTAAGATCTGTCTGAAGCATTTTCACAGAAGTCTCTGAAGCCATGATCTTCTCGCTTAGAGGAACAGTCTGAAGTAGATCAAGAAGGAAGTTGAGAGCATTAATACTGAGATGACGTCTGTTCAGTGAATTTTGAGTAATTAGCTTGTCTGGCTCGTAGCCTACAGAATCACCAAATATCCCCTATAATGGCTAAAATTAAAAAGACAAGTATGCATTTTTTTAGGGGATTTGGGTACCATTGAAACACCCATTGCCGGTAGAAGAATAAATATTTTTCTCAACTTTATAACACTCTATGACATTACTATTAAAGTTGAACATAACTAAATCATAATCTAGTAATTCTACTCATAAAAGGACATTGCATACTAAAGGACATGCCAAAAATTGTCGTAACAGCAATATTTGTATTATCCAACATGGAAACTCCAATGCCCATTAGCAGTAGAATGGAAACACATTGTGGTGTATTGATAAGCTGGACTATATTATACAGCAATGAGCACAAACAAGTGCCTACCACAGGCAACAACATCTCAAAACATAATTTTCAATATAAAAAGTCAAACACTATAAAACACATCTTGAACTGTTTCTTTTATATAACTTTCAAAACCAGACAAAGTAGTCTGTGAAGTCAAGAAATAGCATTCTTTTGTAAAGCAAAAGAGGAAAAGCAATTACTAGGGACCCAAGAAAGTTTGAACAATGCTGGTAATATTTTATTTCATGATTATGGTGGTGGTTGGAAGGATGGTGCTAACTTTATGATAATCCAGTATAAATTTGTCATACATTTTAGTAATTGTTCACTTTGCTAAATAAAAATATTTACTAAACAATTGTATTTGAACAAAAACCAAACTCTGTTTTAAAAATATAATAGTACACATTAAAGGCTTTAGAGTGGGTACCTATGGGGGATATGAATATGAGATTTTAAGGAGAATAAATAAAACAGGGGAGGCTTTAGAAGGGTCAATGATGATAGTATGAAGCCAACTTGACCTGCAATGAACTAAAAACTCCACTACCTGTGGCCCAAGTTGTGGGGAGAGGAGTCTTTTTCTTTGGAAAAAAACTTTACAAGAGTGATGACACTTTTACTGAACTTTAAACAAATGGCAGGATTTCAACAGATGAAGGCGAAATTAAGTTATTTCAACAATGATTCTCTACCTTGCCGATATATGTTAGACACCAGGAGACTTTTACAAAACAAGTCTAATGTACAACAGACTAATTAAATCAGGATCTCCATGGGTGGAATTCGAGCATCTACATTTTTGAAGAAGTCCTTCCCTCATGATACTTAAAGGAAGCCTGAGAATCACTGGTGTAGAGTGCATTAAGAAGGGAAGTTTAAAACTTAGTAGCAGTGATGTTGTAAAGGTAAAGACAGTGATTGGCCATGAAATAGCCACTGAGGACCCATCAAAGGTAGTTGCCTAGTAGGGATATCAATAATCAGAAGTGTACTTTCAGTTTAGTGTGGTCATGCTTGTAGGATGGAATAGAGGTGGAAGAAGCTAGATATAAACTATAAGAGCATCCTTCCCCTGTAAAAATTTCTCTTATGATCTTCCCTTTGTCTGTATTGTAAGTCTGAAGCTTATCAAGTCCATTCTTGGAGCTGATGCTTCAAATGCTGGTCCTTCTATCACTAACTGTTAACAATTTCTCTTCCTCAAGAAATGGAAGACAATTCACTATTTTGAATCCTAAAATCTAGTTTTGATAAAATAATAAATTAATAACATTCACAAAAGTATCAGGATTACTTTCCCGATTAAGTACAGATACTTTTATAAAAATGTAATGCACTGCTTTTTTCCGTTATATAATATCATAGTAACATATTTTACAGTAAAGGGTCTTTTAAATATAATCATTTGCTTTAACTTGGTAACTGTCACATTTGTAATTTGATACATTCATCTTCTGACCTACAATAACATTTTTCCCCATAAGCCAGCAAAGAGCTTTAGAATTTCTTTTCTTAATACGTATAGTTTGTTAAAGTAAATTAAAATGGAAACCAAGCCTGAAGAATCCCTGAGCAGACAAAATCAATTTGATTTCAGAAGTGACCTAAACCTGGCTTGATTTGAAAACATAACTGAAACTTAACTCCGAGCTGTTTCTTGTAAATTGCTTCTCTTAAAGGAAAACAGAACTTAAGCTCCACCAATCAGAGAGCAGCCAAGAAACAGGAACTTTCAACAGAACAGAGCAAATAAGACACTAATTTTTTCTTCTGCTTTCACATTTCCCCCATGAGTGATTACTCCTGTAAATTAGAACATTAAACCACTTTCAGTTTGGTGTTTCCCAATTCATGAATTGCTTTTTCCTCAAACTTTTAAAAATTGTTAAAGTGCCTCAGATTTCCCTTTAATGAGGGACAGCGAGTGGGTGGCTCTGAACCCGAACACTGGGACCACTTGTTTCTTTATCTAGGCTTTTCAAAAGTCCTTGAGCCACAGACCAAAAGGTCTGTTGGGAAGAATTCCCCAGTGGCAACCCCTGAAGTTCTGGAAACTTGTGCCTCCCGAAAGTTCTGCAAACTTTTGAAGTGAGCCGGTAACAGGCCCGCGACATCTGGGCAGATGTCTCCCCAGTGGCCTGGTATGGACAGAGACTCACCCCTAGGCAGGCCCTGGCTGGGTGCCACTGTCTTCCGCTCCCGGAGAAGCTGCCTTCTTCTTTCGCGTTTTTCTGTTCTCCAGGTGACAGCTTCTCCTTCACCCCAACACGGGAGCGCTACGAAAAGGCAGAGGGAGAGTCCCAACGGAGGAACCTTGGACTCTCGCTCCTCCCTAGGACTGGGATTCCTGGAGCTCGTCCAAGCGCCTCCCAATCCCGCCAGCTCCACGCCTGGACAGACTGCCAAAGGGACGGCCTCCCCGCCCCTCTGCTCCCCACGCCGCGGTCGCCTCTCCCCCCGCATCGCGACGGGGATGTGAGTTCTTGGCCGTGTTGAGGGCAGCTGGAGCAACACTGAACACTCCCGCGACTGCATCGACTCTGTGCTCTTGAGCGGAGCAGGCGCAGAGACCTGCCTGCTGCTGGCGTCTCATCACCTTCCTTCCCACAGGCGGGAAGGAGGAGCCCCCTCCAGCGCTGTCCGGGATGTACTTCCTTCCTTCCTCCCTCCTTCCCTCCTTCCCTCCTTCCTTCCTTCTTCTCTCCCTTCCCCTTTCTGTACCTCTCATTTCTCTCTCTCTCTCCCCTCCACCTTCTGCTCCTTTCCTTTTCCTTTTCTTTCACAAACTCCACAAACAACTTTTCTTTCTCAAATTCCAAAGAATCTGATTTCAGGGCCATGCATTTTGACCATGTTTCTCAGATGTTATCATCCAAGGGAATGCAAAATGAGTACATAACTATTATATGTGTAGAGAGAAACAAATTACTTACCTAAGCATAGGCTTGTTAGTTCCTAGAACTGCATTCAGAATTATCCTGTCCTCAGCAGAAAGACATCTTCTACCCCAGCCTTTGTTGCCCTTTCTATTTAAAAGAAAGATTATAAAGTTATGTAAATAATTACATAGCCTAGATTTTTTTTAACACACATACATAGAATGTAAATTATTTGGGACTTTTGAGTAAAAAGATTATTTGCAAAGGGGGCTGGTGAAGATCTGCTTACATTCTCCCCACAATAGGAAGTCCGTCCGGACACTGGGCAGATTGGCTCCAGATGGCAGAGACAAGGCTACACGGCCAGGCACCTTCCTGCTGCCTTCTGGGACTCCCAAACACCACACATGCCTCTCCACCCTCCTGATGCCCACCAGTGCTCTCCCTTCAACATTCTAGTCAAATCCTGGCTGTTTGTTCATTGCCCTGGTCATTTCTTGGCCTAGAGCACCAGTTGTCTTTAGGCAGTCATCTTACTGACATCATTCAGTTACAATTTGAGAATGGCATAGTTCAGAATTTAAAAGTAATATTCTATGACAGTTACCTATAAGTACATGGTTTTTATAATTCTTACTTTCTATTTTATGCTTATTCAATTATATTTATTGATGTAGAATTTTATGACTGTGGAATCTAACTTGTAAATGTGTTTATATTTTGTATATCTTTTTTAAATTTTCTATTTCCATAGTAATTATTTATTGTATATTACAAAAATAATCAACCTCTGATGGATTAGGGGTCAAACAGATATTTCATTACACATCAAAGTGTAATGGTACTTTATTTAATTCTCATCATAATGTTCTCTGTCATTTAATTCTCACATTATTCTCATTTTGTTAAATAAAAATTGGATCTTCTCATTGTTATGTAGATACTGTGGCAGGGCTTGATCCAAAGCTAGATCTGTCCAATTATAATGCACGTACGTTGACCATTATGATGTGTGTTTGACCAACACTACCACAAATGGAGTCATACATTTTCTTTTCATTTCAATCTAGTACAGTAGGTTTCAAATGAGTTCAGGGAGAGTGGACTTCCCCTGAAAGCCATGGAGCTTTTGCAAACTAAAATGCACTTTGTATAACAGTGTGGATCACTAGTAAAATCAACTCCCATTAACAATCTCTAGATAAAAATTGTATTACTAGGCTGAAAAATATCAAATACTCACAGGACAAAGTATTAATGTACTACTTTATACCTCCTCAGACAGTGTTATTACATCATTTAGAAATGCATACAATCTTTTATTTGGTAAGTGTTCACGTGTGCCTTCTAGATTCTGGGCACAAAAGAGCTATGAACAAAAGAGGAAGAGTGTCTTACACATCTCATGTTAGCAGTTTTGAGATAGGTAATAAATAAGCCATAAAGTGAAGGTTATTTCAGGTAATGGTAAGCACAACTTCATAAAGCTATGAAGTTGGTGTGATGAATTATCTGGGAAGCTACATTAGACTTAGTCATCAGGGAAGGCTTCCTTGAAAAATGTGTAGATCTGCTTGGCACCTGTAGCAGTGGCTAAAGCACCAGCCACATACACCAGAGCTGACAGGTTCAAATCCAGCCCGGGCTTGCCAAACAACAATGACAACTACGACCAAAAAATAGCTGGATGTTGTGGCGGGCGCCTGTAGTTCCAGCTACTTGGGAGGCTGAGGCAAGAAAATGTGAAAACCTAAGGAATAAGCATCCCATACCTTGAGACTAGCAGGAGCAAGAGGCCCGAGGAAGGAGAAGCTGGCCTGTGCTAGGAACAGAAAGTTTTGGGCAGAGACTGGGATGGAGAAGGACAAGTGGTCAGAGTTGAGGCTGGACACATACAAGGGGGCAAGGGCTTATTGGATCTAGTGAAACAGAGGATGTTTATTTTACCTAATGACAGTGGGGAGCTATTGAAGGGTTTTAAGTAGAGGAAAGATGTTTTATTTTTAAATTTTAGAAGATAACTCTGACTGGTAGGTTGAAATATAGCAAGGTCCTGGGGGAAACCACACTAACAACTATTAGTCTAGTGTGAATACAATACAGAAGTGAAGACAGCCAAGAATAAAATGATGACATACTTCCACATTCATAGGAAAACAGATAAAAATGTAACAAATGAGTAACTGTGATCCTTGAAGTAGGAAGAGCACTAGAACAATGTGGGACTTTGGGGAAGACATAATGGAAAGACATTGACAGGGGCCACTTTGTTTACGGGATTCCTCTTCTTCAGTTTCAAGTATAGGGAAAAATGTGTAAATTTCCCACTTATTGTTTTTAGGAATAATTTTTTTTAATAATGAGCCATAAAGCTGTTCAGCACTTCAGTTGTCTACACCAACTGACTCTACTGGCCCAGGCTACCTTCTCCATCTGGATTTCTTTTTTTCTGTGCTTTTGTTTGGCTGCTGTAATTTTTAAGTATTTGAGTTTGAACAGATTAGCACTGGGGGACGGGGGAGAGGGTTTCCATATTGTGAGGAGGAACCAAGATAATTTTAAGTACAGTGCATTTTCCAGATTCCCGTCTTTACAACAAAATAAAGTATCGACACTCACAAGAGAGAAAAAAAATAGTGAGCCATAGGGCGGCTCCTGTGGCTCAGCGAGTAGGGCACCGGTCCCCTTTTCCGAAGGTGGCGGGTTCAAGCCTGGCCTCGGCCGAACTGCAAAACAAAAAAATAGCCAGGCGCTGTGGCGGGCGCCTGTAGTCCCAGCTACTAGGGAGGCTGAGGCAAGAAAATCGCTTAAGCCCAAGAGCTGGAGGTTGCTGTGAGCAGTGTGATGCCACGGCACTCTACCCAGGGCGATAAAGTGAGACTCTGTCTCTACAAAAAAAAAAAAAA